>JBBPBX010069514.1:0-18841 GCA_038048925.1 Garcialebias charrua
CAGTCAAAGTTGGTGCTCCAGTCTCAAACTGCCTTTCATGGCAGTGGGCGGGCGATCATGTAATTACCTGTGTGAAAAACGATCCGGTTCTATGTAACATGTTGTTTGTTGTTGTCGTTTTCAGGAGAGAAGCTTTGGTTGCCCCACTCTGTGAAAGGTTTTATTTGGTAGTACCAAAGTGGACCTGTAGATGGAGATGTTGAGCTTTCTATTTGACTAATCTGAAAATCTCCACTGAAACTCTTCTCAGCAGTAAATATGCAGAGTTAAAGAATGGTACACACACACACACTGCCTGGCTGCATCTGATAACACACTGCCTCAGAAGCAAACTATTATCAGACCGTAGGCTTTAAGCCAAAAACAAGATGGACTAATAAAAAAAAAAGATAATAGTCTCTTCCTTTGATTATAGGAAACCTTATTTCACAAGTCCTTCTCAATTCCTTCAAATCAAAAAGCACAACTCTGTTGCTCAGAAGTGGATGAGCTGAAAACGAGTAGAGATCAGGACTGCAGTGCTCACCAGCCTTCTTGATCCTCTTGCGCTCCTTGAGCTGGTAAGGTTTGTGGTCGTGTGAAAGAGGAATGGCGTTGCCGTCTTTATCGCACAGAACTCCACGCGAATCCCCAACGTTGGCCACCGTCAGCTCCTTATCAGACAGCAGAGCCACCAGACACGTGGTGCCTGAAGCAGACAGGGGGTGGGGGGGTGCAGAGAAGAGTGAGAATCACCTGAGTTTGATATGTGAACTTGGTGTTGAGCTATCTATTAACTTCACATGTTGAAAATGTCAGAAACTCAAGTTCTTAGTAGCCCCAGGTGGACAAAAATGTCTGCAACACGCCAAGAGCTCTTTCAGTTTGTCCAAGTGGTGGAGCAGACTTTACATTCTGGGAGTCTGGTGAAAATTGTTTACTATAAATTAGTCTTCTATCAAATTATAGAACACACACACACATAAATAAATAAATAACTGTTCTTCAGGGGGCACCACAGTGAAATAACTCGCATGAAGATTTGGTGACTGTTTTTACACCGGATGTCCTTCCTGACACAACCACCGAGCTACCACAGCCCTCTGTGTGGAGCAGAGAGCTGCCATCTAGGGTGCCCCAGGGAGCAGATAGTGGGGGTTTAAGGGCCTTGCTCAAGGGCACAGAGTGGGGCAAATGAGGTTGGACGCAGGTGCTTCACCTTTCCCATCTGGGGAGTCGAACCAGCGACCTTCCAATCACAGGCCCACCTCCTCTAACCTCTGCACCACCACTCCCCCTTACCAAAAAAATCAAAATCAAAACCAAAATTACAGAAACAGTTACTGTATGTAATACCTAGGTAAGACAGTAAGACAGAAAACTGAGGCCCAGATTCAAATGATTGCATGGATTCGTTTGTTAGTAAAATTTCTTATGAATTGCTGGACAGAGCATGGTGAAACAGAGCAGTGGAAACTTCCAGAAAGGAATTATGGGAGGCACATGTATGACTGATTAGCTTTAGGGTCAACCTTGCAAACACAAAAATCAATCTAACCTTATTTTACAAGTAGAGCTAAAATACAGTGGTGGTAGAAGCTGAATCTAATCCACATCACATAACCTGAGTGTTAAATCTTTGTTTAAAACTTTGGCGCGCAATATGACAAGCAATATTTGTGTCTTCAGGGACAAACCAACCCGTATGTAAATTATTGCCATGCTAAAAGCATCCAAGACATCCACGGTTTGCAACAAGCAGCTGGTCTTAAATATTTACCATCACCTGAGAGCTGCTGGTGATTGTGTTTCAGAAGAAAAACCAGAGGAAGAGGAGCATCTGCTGCACTGCTGCCTTTACAAAAAACACGTCAGGCATGTTGGGTCAAATATAATCTGCCCTCTCTTGTTGCATTTAGAGCACGTGACTGAATTCAAATACCTTGAAACAATTACCGTATTTTCCGGTGTATAGGTCACACCTTTTTATGGTTTTTTCAAGGCCTGCGACCTATACTCAGGTGCGACCTATATATGGCTTGTTATCACTTTCGGTGAAACAAATTTTTAAATCCAGCTCATTTCACAATTACGTTAATTTATTAAGGAAAAGTTCAGCTCAGACATATATTTGCTATAATTTTTATCAAACAAATAATTGTTTTTAAGTGTTAATCTTCTTAAAAGCCTTGCTGTGCGCTCCTGTGGCAGACATTTGCAGCAGAGCTAAACGTAGGTGCGACCTATACACCAGTGCGACCTATCTAGGGATTTTTCCAATCTATTGGTGATAATTGGACAATGCGACCTATACACAGGTGCGACCTATACACCAGAAAATACTGTACTGATAACAAGTTGACCTTTGAGCCCAACACTGACTGTAGTTACAAAAAGCCAGACATTCTGTATAAGCTAAAGAGCTTTAATGAAAGCAAAATTACTTTGCAGTTGGTGTACAGCTCACTGTTGTTTCATTTAATATTGTCTCATGGTATGGGAACCTCCTAGCCAGATACAAGAACAAGTTGTCCCGGGTGGTCAAACAAGGCAGTAAAGCCATTGGTCATCAACAAATGAGACTTACAGACCTGTCAGGTTCTGGAAAAAAGTAAATCCCAGTTTAAAATGACCCAACTCATCCACTACAACCATTATTCAGGTTGGTACCATCTGGCAGAAGACTGCTGGTTCCTTTAGCAATGAAAAATGGGTACAAAAGTCATTTGTTCCCTCTGCAGTGAATGCACTTAACAAGGTCCTATTTAAATGCAGCCTCACATAATAAACCACTGTCAGCTGGGATTTTTCCATATTTTTAACGTATTGTGTATTTTAGAATGTTTTTAATTGGGTTAGCAAAGCTTTTTAAAGTTTTTAAAGTTTAATTACATTTTTAACTTGTGTAGTTTTTTATGAGCCAGATGTGGAAGACAAATTTCCATTTCATTGAATGTTATGGACAATAAAGTTTTAGAAAATTGAATTGAGTTTTCAAATAGATCTTCTTGTAGGACGATGAAAATGCAGTAGTGGCTGCTACAACCAGTTTACTGTATTCCACGATGAAGTATTTTCTAGTGGGAATATTCCTTTTTATGCTATTTTTAAATGTATGACTTCTTCTACATGTTGTTTAATATACATTTTATTAAGTTAGGCAATGTTTATTGTATTCTTTATTTAATCATGAATAAAAACAAAGTCAAATAAATATACCAGCCAAAAACAAAACCAACAAAGAAATATGTTTTGTATATTGGCCATAGACTGTGCACATTTCTAAAGCTCGGCATCTGCCGTAAAAACTCATATCAGTCTTAAAAAAGAGAACTTCGAGTAACTACATAAATACAACTTGTCCCTTTTACTAAAGTGAACTGAAGACACTCTGCTTCGGTTATTATTATGCTTCGGTCAATTGAAGCATTGGATGCTAAGGATTATTGTGCTGCACTTTTCTTAGACCTGTCTAAAGCTTTTGACAGGACAGGACATATTGTGTCATAAGCTCTCAGAAATTGGTTTCTCAGATCATACCATTGGTTGGTTCACTAATTATCTTTCAGTTCAGAGGCAATGTGTTCTTCCAGTTATCTAACAGTCAGTAATGGTGTACCACAAGGCTCAGTCTTAGGACCCACCCTCTTTAATCTACATAGGTAATGTAGATCAGGGCATCCCTGATGCAGCCTTACATTTCTATGCTGATGACACAGTTGTTTGTCGAGATAAAACAGTTGCTAAGGCCTTCCAGCTTTTGCAATCCGCTTTTGACATCATTCAGTCAGATTTGTTCCGTCTCAAACTTGTCCTAAACGCTGATAAAACCAAAGGGATGTTTTTTTCAAATAGGAAGTCAGTTCCATCAGTTCCTCTGATTTTATCCTCAAATGGTGTCCCTATTGAGTTAGCCGATTCCTATAAATATTTGGGTATCGTGGTTGACTCGTATCTCTCCTTTAAGCTTCACGTGGAAAACCTAGTAAAGAAACTGAAAGTTAAACTGGGTTTCTTTTACAGAAACAGATCCTGTCTAACTCCGAATGCTAGGAAACGCCTTGCAACGGTGACTTTCCTTCCCTCCATTGGAATTGATAGTGATATTATCTACATGAATGCTCCTGCAAGCACTCTGCAGATGTTGGATGCTGTCTATCACAGTGCACTAAGATTCATAACTGGCTGCAACTACTGTACCCATCATTGCATCCTGTATTCACTGGTTAACTGGTCACCATTAACCTCACTCCCACTAGTACATTTAATCTTTAAATCACTTCTTGGTCTGTTGCCTTCATACATCTCCACATGTCTGCGTGAGTGTAGCTACAGCGTGCCGTGCGTTCTCAGGACATGATTACCTGCAGTGTTCCCTCAGTGAGGTCTGATCTAGACAAAAAGGGTCTTCTCCTACTCTGCTCCTGTTTCTTGGAATATCTTGCAAAAAGATCTGAAGCTTTCGACCTTGCCCTCTCTAAGTGGCTTCAAACATTTGTTAAGTTCCTGACAAAAACCAACACAGACCTGTTCCTGTTTTTTGTTTTCTAAATCGCCTTATAATCTAGCTTTCTTTTCGCTACTTTTCCTCTTGATTGTCCTTTTGGTTGCTATTTTCTTTTGATTGTTTTGATAAGTTAAAAAAAATAAAAAATTGTAGATGCCTATTTTATGACTGTCTATTGTTGTCGTTGTTATTCACTGGTGTCATCACTCTTTGTTAAGAAATCAGGTCTCTATTGTAAATGAGTCCCGAGGCTCAATGGGATTAACCTGTATAAATAAAGGTTGAATGAATTAGAGTTTCTCGCCTGACACATTCAAATGTTCGTGTGGTTTTAAGACACCACTTTTCTTCAGTCGTTAAAACCCGGAGCTCACTGCGAGAAAACATTTTTCTTTCTGCCACTCTGTGCCTGCTGTGTTTGTGGCAGGTCATATTAGATTGTGCAGCAAAGACCAGAGTGTTCACAACCAGAGGAGCATGTTGTCTTTGGCATTTTATTAGTGCTGTTTGGTTTGTGAATACATCAGCAAGACAAAGCAAACAATGCCTAAAAGTTGGAGCTAAAGCCAGTGCACTTTGCATGAATCAAGCCTTGAGTTTTATAGAATGCAGTGTCAGAAAAAACACCTTAAGCTTCTGTCCAGCGAAAGAAGACAGCGTGAAACAATGCAGCAAGTCAAAAACATGAAAGAATGTAAGATCAAGGCAAAAACTCTTTCAAGTTAACTTCTCTTCTTCGCTCTACTCTCCAAAATGCCTTTCTCACTCCTTCCTCTCTTCGTTTATAGCTTCCCAGCCAAGCAGACGTGAGTGTAGACCAGGGATCTGGGGTCTTTTATTTGAGATCCAAAATCCTGTGCAGAAAGAGCAGATCTGTCCATTGGTGGCAAAGTGTTCACAGAGAAAGGACAAAAAAACCAAAACCTGGAAAATAAACTAAAAAAAACAAGAAGGCACCATCTTGGGATGAACCATTACAGTAAAAATAGACACATCAAGAGGCAGAACATAAAACAAAGCTGGTTTTATTTGGATAACCTACTAACATTTTAGAGTTTGTTTAAGATCGACAGCTTGATGAAGTGGTGACTGATTACCAGTACAGTTGGACTCTGGCTCATTGCATTTAGACAAAGGAAACTCATTTATTGGCTGAATTAAGGGCCCTGCCAGGTTATAAGTGAGAAGATAAGAAACCAGGCTGTAGAGGATACAGACAAAATCAAAAATAAGAGGACAAGGAGACATTTGGGTGATGGGCAGATGCTATTACTATCATGCCAACTTTAAGGAAGACAAAGGAGGTAAATAAGATGAAAATGGAAACAAACTTAGCAAAACTGTAGCAAGAAAAGGAAACGCTGATACCAGTTAATTTTAGATGACATGCTGAATATTTGTTAAAGTCCATTTCCTTTAGTTTCATCATTGCATTCATTTTTAATCCCACCGTTCGTCCCTAAAGCTGCAGCAGCCCGGTGCCTTGCTGTCCGGCTAATTATCCTTATCTAGTTCCCATGACGATGGAGATAATGAACAGAGGTGCTTTGTGAGCATGCCCTTCTCCAATTAGCCCAATCATGCCAGGCATACACTCAGCATTCCCTCATTAAAGTGGCACTACGTGCACCCTGTGCTGATGCTAATAATTGGCTTGACCTGGTCAGGAAAACCGTCAGCACTCTGTTCAGATTAACATCCAGCTTCCCCGGTTTTATTCTTCTCTCTCCGCTCTAATTTGTGTCTTTGTGCTAATTTACTCCGAGCTGGTTTCTGTTGACAGGCCGTCAGAGCTCTCAGTACGTCTCAGTTTACGTTTGTAACCAAGCTGCTTGGCTTTCCTGTGACAAACGTGGAGCCATGACTAACACAACCCCGGCTCACATTCAAAGCTTTTCTAAAAATAAAGAAAAAGGAACAAAATAAATCTTGATGGTGTTATTCTACAAACACGTAACACCTGCCATTCTTAGACTTCACTTATTAACGTGTTTATTTCTACTAAATGCATCATTTTGAACTACTTAGTCAACAGCTTTCAACATTTTTTGTTCATCATGAAGTTTTTAACCATTTCTGATTTTTTAAACTATACCTTTAAATTCATTCAGTCTGTTCTGTACTTGATCACTACTGAAGTTTTGTTTCTTAGTGGAGCTAATGTCGCTATAAACGCATGACATTTATTTTCTGTTTATATTCTTTATGATATTAAATAATAAAGTGAAACAGTAAAAATGGGCAGCACAGTGGCACAGTTGGTAGAGCTGCTACCTCTCAGCGAGCAGGTTGCCCTGGTTCAAATCCCAGCCAGGGGCCTTTCTGGGTGGAGTTTGCATGTTCTCTCTGTGCATGCGTGGGTCTGGTTTCCTCTCACAGACCAAAAACATGCATGTTAGACTGATTGGTAACTCTAAATTGACCCTAGGTGTGTGAGAGAGAGCGAATGGATGTTTGTCTCGTTTGCCCCTATGTGGATAGGTTTGATTTATTTGTCAAATGTAAAATCAACACAAGGTCAATAGTGCAATGAAATGCTCAGGACGAGAAGAACTGTCTCAACTCGCCAAAACAACAACAACAACAACAACAACAACAACAACAACAACAACAACAACAACAACAACAACAACAACAAATACCAAATCATGCAACAAAATACAAAAAAACAAGGCACCAAAAGGGAAAAAGAAATAAATCTACAGCAGCATGGTCCTATGGGCAGAGTGGTTCTGATGACAGTGAGGTTCTCTTAGCAACATGGCCCAGTTAGCAGCAAGGTACTGTTAGCAGTGAGGTTTCTCAACATGGTCACGTTGGCACCATGGTACTGTTAGCGGCATGGTGTTGTTAGCAGCGTTAGCAGGTCCCGTCAGCAGCTTGATGGTAATAATGATCGTAGCAGCTGCTCTCCCAGACTGCCCTCCAGAACCGGGTCAGGCAGACGGAGAACATCCAAGGTTTCCCCGCAGAACCAGACAGGTCCGTAGAGTTGGGTCCGTGCAGGCAGACGGAGGATCATGGAGACGGCCGCCATGACAGGCCTGAGCCCGAGGCTGTAAGGACTGAACCACGATGGCACGACGGCAAGGCAGTGACACAGAAAACTCAAAAAGTGTGTTGTGTCGTGGATGTGAAGTGTGGGTGCAAAGACAGTTAAAACAAAAACAACAGGAGCATTAAAAAAAATCGAGTCGAAGCGGCGTTCCCGTCAGTGCTACCATTCTGTAACGCACGTGACGTCAGAGTCGAGTACCGTATTTTCCGGAATATAGGTCGCACCGGAATATAGGTCGCATTGTCAAATTATTGCCAAAGAATTGGAAAAATCCATATATAGGTCGCACCTGAATATAGGTTGCACCTACGTCAAAATGTGGACCGTGTTTAGCTCTGCTGCAAATGTCTGCCACAGGAGCACACAGCAAGGCTTTTAAGAAGATTAACACTTAAAAACAATTATTTGTTTGATAAAAATTATAGCAAATATGTGTCTGAGCTGAACTTTTCTTTAATAAATGAATAATTTTAGCAGGATAAACACCTAAAAAATATATTTGTTAGCTGACATTATTGTAAGAGTGTGTCTCAGTTTAATTTTTGTTAATAAATTATTACAAATCAGCTTATTTTATAAAAAGCCATAAATAGGTCGCACCTGAATATAGGTCGCAGGGCATGCAAAAATGGTAAAAAGCCGCGACCTGTATTCCAGAAAATACGGTATGTGTCCCTGTGTTGGACTTGTGATCTGTTCAGGGTGTCCCCCGCCTCTCACACAGTGATGGCTGGACATGGGCACCAGTGACCCCCGCAACCCAAAAAGGAAGAAGTGGGTAATGATAATGGATAGATGGATGAACGAAACCACTAAAAATACAGTTTACATCAGTAACTTAATCACAAGAGGTTCTTATGGCAACTGAGAAAATCTCAGCCAGGAATCAGTTTAAGAAAGATGCATTTTAAAATATACATATTTTGTCTTTGTTACATACAGTATTTCTCCTCACTTGTTCATGCGCTTAGCGAGGGGGGATTCGGGGGGTTCGAACAAACTGCCCACTTTGCCTATGAAGTCCTGCATACAACTTTGCACAACACAAGTTCTGTGTTAAAAGAGGTGGGAAGAGAAGGTATAGAGATGCCGCTAATGTCGAACCGGTTAACACACCTCGGTGGTTCACTGGAAGCGCCTTGGGTTGCCACTCCAAACATTAACGGACGTGGTGTAGTGGTAATGGCAGTCGACCCCTGATCGGGAGGTTGGAGGTTCGAATCCCGCATCCGTCCACCATGTGTCGTTGTGTCCCTAGGCAAGACACTTAACCCCGAGTTGCTCCCGGTAGGTCTGGATGGCGCCTTGCAAGGCAGGCTACCACTACCGGTGTATGAATGTCTGAATAAATGGGTGGATGGTTGGTATTGTAAAGCGCTTTGGGGCTCCTCACAGGGGGCTGGAAAGCGCTATATAAATAAGCTCCATTTACCATTTACCATTATCTTGACTCGGGTTTGAACCTCACTTGGGTTGACTTATTTTACGTTTGTCTTTTATTGGATAAAAAAAAGGAGTTTGTGTTAAAGACCGTGTAAAGTGAATTTCAATATTTTCTTAAATATTATAAATGTGATAATTGTAATCTTGTAAATGAGTAAAAAGTCTCAAAATTGTAGCTCAATTAATTTTGGAGTTATAGAGCAAACTGTGTATAAACATATTTCTATTTCAGGATTTTTTAGGCGTGTTTTAAACGTGACCGCGTTTCGTCACGCGGTCCTCATTAGTATAGCCCCACCCCCTGCTGCTCCAGTCATATAAATTGTTCTTCGCATGGGTGGAGCCGTTCACTCGCGAATCGCAGATAGCATCAGATAGCAATAGCATAGATATTTTTGTTCATTGTTAGCTAGCTAATCAATTATGCCTCGTTCCTGCATCTTCCCTGGATGTTTTAATGGTCAGGGCACCTGCTACTGACCGTCTCCCTCCTCAGCCTCCGGACACCGCCGCCGCCTTTCCTGTTTCTTTTCTTTCTTTTTTTTATTGCTAAGCCTGTGCCCTACAAGTTCACAAGCTCCTTTTTTGCTAAGAAAATGCGACAGGTCCATTGCATACTTAGTTATCAACGTGATTACTCTTTATTTTAATCACCAACACAGCCCCCGCATGCGATGTGTCGGGTCGGACCGGGTGCAGCCGCGCGAGTCCGCTCATCTTCTAAACACAGAACAGCGGAGTTATGAATTATAGTTGTGTCCTCAACTTTTAAAATAAAACCAGAGTTGTTTGTGCACTAAAAACAGCGTAACTCTTGGAAAAAGGAGCAAACAGAGCAGGTTTACTGATGAACCTGTCTTCCTCCTCCACACACAGTTCAGCTCTGAGCGAGAGGGTCCTCCTACTTGCTCTGAGCTGCAGAACTGCGCTGAAACCACGCCCACGCGCTGACACGCCCCCACCGTTCCAGACCCTGGGAAAATCATGTTTTTTCCTTATATTTGAGACTTAATTTTATAAGGTAAACAATGTTTTTAATCAGTCAGATTTATATGGGTGATTAATAACACATATTTATGCCGTGTGACAAACTCAAAACACAAATTTAATTTTACTTTACACGGTCTTTAACCACAGGCATATTAACTCCTTTTTTTAAATCCAATAAAAGACAAACGTAAAATAAGTTCAACCAAGTGAGGATCAAACCCAAGTCGAGATAAAGTTTAGAGTGGCAACCCGACGGGCTTCCAGTGAACCACAGAGGCGAGTTGCTCTTTTCAGGTCCACTTTTTCTTTAAACAAACCGCCCCTCATAAAATCCTGGCTACGCCCATGCTTGTTTGAATTTGGTACCAGCCCAGCTCTGGTGCGCCTCTGTGCCGCTGAGCGAGTAACTGAGCCGGACCGGCTCACATGTGAAAAAGTAAGTCACGGTTCTGCAGCTCAGTAATTCGATGAGCTAATGGCATTAGTGTGCAACTGCATGCTCACGAAATTAAACCACAGCAAACAGATTTATTACCAAGGGAATATGGATGATGACACACAACAACATTGTAGCTTTTTAAAAATAGTTGACCACAAAGAGGATCGCTAAAGGGAGCTAATTCGTATTTTGTAAATGACACGATCACGCTCCACAACGCTGCTGAGTTCTGTCCCACGCCTCGATTGGTTTTGCGCTGCTCCCTCCATTTATGAAAACCTGCATCTGTGCAGGACGAGACCAGCTCCATCTGTGATTTATGAACGTCCACTTAGTGTATTAAACCAATAAAAAAAATTCATCCATCCATTATCTTTACCCGCCTCTTCCTTTTCGAGTTGGGGGTGGGGAGGCACTGGTGCCCGTATCTAGCAGTCACTGTGCGAGAGGCGGGGATACTCTGGACAGGTCACAGGAATTTAATAATTATCCTAAATTCATTCATTCATTCAACCTTTATTTAGTCAGGTAAATCTTTTGAACCTCATGGGCTCATTTACGAAAGCGACCTGCTAAAACTAAAGAACAATGAACAGCAATGGTAGAATTTCCTTAAACAATAAACAAACAAACAAACAATAAACAATAGAAAACAAAAGAGAGGGAAAAAAAAAAAAAAAACACAACAATTTTTTTTTTTTTTTTTTAACAAAGTATCAAAAAACTAGCAAAACATTATAAGGTAAACGTATAGAATCAAATACAGGAACAAATCTGCATTGGTTTTTGCCAGGATTGTAGAAGATGCACTTTTACGTTAGTTTAGACTTTGTCTGAGTCAAGCATGAGCTTCTGTCTTTACTTATATTTTCAGGCATCAGCCTTTGACATAGAAATCAGACCTCCTACTGTCATAGAGCCACCACATCTTTAAACACACAGCAAGGAACAAGGCGAGAGGTCGTTTCGTGGTGAAGGCATCAAAAATAGCTCACATTAGTGCGATCTTAAAAAACAAGAACAAATAATGCACAGTTTTTCAATGCTTTGCAATAGGACGTCATTCAAGGCAGCAATGAAGGGAGAAAATATTTCAGTGGTTAAAATAAACTTTAGATTTAAACATTTATCCCCATTTCCATTAGGAGAATACTATGGATATTAATTAATTCATTCATTCATTCAACCTTTATTTATACAGGCTAGCCTCCTCCTAATGCTGCTGTTACGATCCTGCCTAAACACAAACAAAGAAATACTTCACTTGTCACTTGTGAACAGGTTAGATTAGTAAAAATTGACAAATGTGCACTGTTTGAGTGTTGTCATTGTGCTAGAGAGTAAATGTCGTGAATAAATTTGACATTAAAGATAATCCAAGTTGAAGTGTTGCATCATTTTCAGCCCCTTTTTGGCATCTGCATTTGGTAGCAGGCCAAATTTACAAAGACAATACAGAATAATGTAGTATTTTAATCCCACAGCAGAGAAAGCTATGTAGTCTCTGTAAGTAGGTCTAGGGAAAAAATATCGGTATTGGTATTGGTTATCGGCCAAATAAGTTTTAACAGTTCGACATATTGGCCAAAAATTCAATATAGTGCATCTCTACTATCCACATATATTCATTCATTCAACTTTTATTTCCATCCATCCATCCATTTTCTTCCGCTTATCCGGGGTCGGGTCGCGGGGGTAGCAGCCTAAGTAGGGAGGCCCAGACTTCCCTCTCCCCAGCCACTTGGAGCAGCTCCTCTGGGGGAATCCCAAGGCGTTCCCAGGCCAGCCGAGAAACATAGTCCCTCCAGCGCGTCCTGGGTCTTCCTCTGGGTCTCCTCCCGGTGGGACATGCCCGGAACACCTCACCAGGGAGGCGTCCAGGAGGCATCCTAACCAGATGCCCGAGCCACCTCAACTGGCTCCTCTCGATGTGGAGAAGCAGCGGCTCTACTCCGAGTCCCTCCCGGATGACTGAGCTTCTCACCCTATCTCTAAGGGAGAGTCCAGCCACCCTGCGGAGAAAACTCATTTCAGCCGCTTGTATCCGAGATCTCGTTCTTTCAGTCACAACCCAAAGCTCATGACCATAGATGAGGGTGGGAACGTAGATCGATCGGTAAATTGAGAGCTTTGCCTTTCGACTCAGCTCTCTCTTCACCACGACCGCTTCACTGCGGATGCTGCACCTATCCGCCTATCGATCTCACGCTCCAGTTTTCCCTCATTCGTGAACAAGACCCCGAGATACTTAAACTCCTCCACTTGGGGCAGGACCTCCTCCCCGACCCGGAGAGGGCACTCTACCCTTTTCCGGCTCAAGACCATGGCCTCGGATTTGGAGGAACTGATCCTCATCCCGGCCGCATCACACTCGGCTGCAAACCGCTCCAGTGAAAGCTGTAGATCACGATCTGATGAAGCCAATAGGACCACATCATCTGCAAAAAACAGAGAAGTGATTCTAAGGCCACCAAAACGGATCCTCTCAACACCTTGGCTGCGCCTAGAAATTCTGTCCATAAAAGTTATGAACAGAATCGGTGACAAAGGGCAACCTTGGCGGAGTCCAACTCTCACCGGAAACGAGCCTGACTTACTGCCAATGCGGACCAAGCTCTGACACCGGTCGTACAGGGACCTAACAGCCCATATCAATGGGCCTGGTACCCCATACTCCCGGAGTACCCCCCACAGAACCCCCGAGGGACGCGGTCGAATGCCTTCTCCAAGTCCACAAAGCACATGTAAACTGGTTGGGCAAACTCCCATGCACCCTCCAGGACCCTGCTGAGGGTGTAGAGCTGGTCCATTGTTCCACGACCAAGATGAAAACCACACTGCTCCTCCTGAATCTGAGGTTCAACGGACCCTCCTTTCCAGAACCCCTGAATAGACCTTACCAGGGAGGCTTAAGAGTGTGATCCCCCAATACAGTAGTTGGAACACACCCTACGGTCCCCCTTTTTGAATAGGGGAACCACCACCCCAGTCTGTGCAGATTCCCATCCTCATTAAATAGAATAAACTCCTGGGCATTGCATGAAACTCGTTCAAACTCCGCTGATAAACAGAGGGATGAATGAACAGGGGGATAAATCTGATAAGCTGTTGTCTTGATGACGTTTCTCTGTTCTCTGCCTCGCTCTTCACTCCTTGCCAACTCAGTTTAGGCCTCGATTACTGTAAGTGCCGAAGCTCTCACTAGTCTAGCCCCTTAAAGCTCTTTCATACGCGACACATTTCTTCAAAAAGGAGGTCTTGAATCCAGCGATTATATTTGTGTCTTTACTGAACTTAATAAAAATATACACACAAAAAAGGCATACAGATTCAAAACAAATAGAAAGTGACGGTCAAAAGACTGTGTTACTCTTCGGGTGCCAGACTTCTACTGAATAAACGAATGCTTACGTCATATTTATACCCATTTAAACAGCCAATCAGAAGGCACCACGTCATAAGCTTCAACAGCATACAATTCCAAATGCTTATTTTTCTTCAAACAATAGAACCTGGCTGTAACTCACAGAATCAATTCAGGCAACAAAAATAAACATTTCTTTTAAACTTAAATCCTTTATATGGCTCCTACATTTTCCGGCCCCTAATTGACTATGTATTAACATATCAATTACTAACTCAACTTAAATTGGAGCCATAAATATTTCAGTAACTTATCAAACAAAAGCTTGCTTAATTTGGTTACAAAACAGTCTCTTAATGAAAAATTTTATTCTCCATTCAGATGCGTCTGGAAGTCGTCCAGAGTCATCCAGTCCATGTTGAGGTCCATTCCAAGACTCAAAGTGGCTTGGCTCTTGTCAGATTTGTCAGAGCTCTATGGTGGCTCCTGATTTTCATCACAGACCACGTAGAGTCTGGGCTCACTGTCCTCTCTCCTCTTCCTCCTATCATCAGCTGATATTTTCTTCTTCCAGCTTGGATGCTGCACGTCCTCAGGCCTCTCCTTTCGTTCTCTGAAATCATCTGTAGGTCGTGCTTTTCCCGTGCATTCCTCTTCTCGCTCATCACTGTCCAGGCTAAAGCCAGAACTATGGCCCGGTCTGGTAGCCTCTTGTTGCTTGGTCCTCTCTGTCTTCTCGTGGTCTGGTTTCTGTGTAGCAGACTTCTTAACAGGCTTGGAAAACTTTTCAGTCTTTCCTGTTAACTTTGTGGGCTTGCTGCTGCTTTTCTCTACAGCAGGTGGATGAGTTGTTGACCTGCGAGGAGCTCGATCTTTGGCCTCACAGTTTAACTTTTTAAACAGATTGGTTGAACCACTAGCATCCTTCTTTGCTTTCTTTTTCTTTTCCTTTTCTCTTTTGTCTTTATGCTTTCCTGCCTCCTTTGCCTTCTCCTTTTTGTGTTTTTTCATATGAACATGCTCGTCATCATCTTCATCTGAGTTGGCACAATGTTTCTTTGTTTCACTCTTTTTCTTCTTGGGAGGAGAGTGAGGTGTTGGGACTCTGTCTTTTTCTTTATCCGTCTCTGGTGCCAGAAGGGGTCTCATGTCATCTTTCAGAGGCAGCTTGATGCAATAATGACCATCTGTGAGCTGTGCTGGTGTAGTTACAGCATGCATGAACTGCTTATCCTGCTGAGATGGTTCTTGTTTGTCCTCATACTGACGTTCTGGGAAATCTGCATTGTAATGCTTCACCAGCATGTCTTCAATGTTCAATACAGATATACGATTGACAAGAAAATCTTGTTTTTTAGTGACACATAAGTCCATAACTTGACATCTGCTGACTGGTCCATTTACCACCCAGCCCAGAGCTGTTTTCACAGCATATGGTCCATCATTCTGGCTGTTGATAATCTTCCACGGCTCCATAGCCTGGTGAGCATTAGCTCCAATGAGAAGTCCAATATTTGACTCTAGTCTGGGAAGATGAACTTGGTTCAGGTAAGGCCATCTCTCCAAATCTTGCTCTTTTGGTATATTACTTCTTGTTGCAGGGATGTCTGGTTGAGTGTACACATCTGGCAGCGTGATGAAGTCTTCTTCATCGAGACCACAGACCTCTAAATCTGTAAGAACATAACTACAGACTTTCTGTTCCTGTGCCATGGTGCGAAGAAGGATTTCTTTCTTTTTCCCACGAATATTTAACTTATTCGCAAGATCCTCGGTGCAAAAGGTTGCTGTGCTACCTTGATCCAGGAATGCATAAGTCTTAATGATCTTCCTGTTTTTCCTGTGTCTTATTTGTACAGGTACAATGGGAAGTATGCAGTCATTTTCTCCGGCCCCAGTGACTTCACTTTTACAACCAGCAGACACAAGAGCACTTGTAACTTCACTTGTGTTTTGTGGGTTGTCATCCACATTGTTTTCTTCTGACACAACATCCTGCTTCAACACATGTAGAATAGTGGGGTGCTTAAGAGAACAGTCCGAACATGAGGCCTTTTTTCTACAGTCTTTATATAGAT
Source organism: Garcialebias charrua (assembly GCA_038048925.1). Taxonomy (NCBI): domain Eukaryota; kingdom Metazoa; phylum Chordata; class Actinopteri; order Cyprinodontiformes; family Rivulidae; genus Garcialebias; species Garcialebias charrua. Next base: position 15,859 of record JBBPBX010069514.1, read on the forward strand.
GACCTGCAGTTAGACATCCAAAACAAAGACCTTGTGATTTCAGAAACTGTATTCTGTCTTTCGAAGGCTTTTCTTTAATTTTGTTGCAAACACTCAAAGCATGGCTGTTCTTACAGTAAAGACATGGGCTTTGAAAAGCACTTGTTTTGAATGATGAAGTTTCATCATGTTGACTCTTTGTTGCATCCTTTTCAGCAGGAGATATATTCACAGCAAAACTGCTTCTCTTTGAAAGGCCTTTAACTTGGTCAAATTTCTTTTGTGCCCCACTCTGACTACATGGAATGGCATCAAGAATATCTCCAAATAACGGATCATTGGCAATCTTTGCTTGTTGGTAGATGAACTCTACAAGATCAGGAAATTTGGCTGGTGTTCCTTTTCTTTCTTTAAAATTGTAAGCATGACTTCTCCACTTTTCTTTCAGTTTATATGGAAGTTTGCACAATATGCTTTTCATGTTTGTTGGGTTGTTCATTTCACACATGTAGTCCACATCGTTCAATGTGTTGGAACATCCAATCAGAAATAATGCAAATGTATTCAGCCCCTTTCTGTCATCTGGGTTTATTTGAGGCCATTCCATAGCTTTTTTGATATATGCTGTGGAAATGGTTAACTCATCTCCATAGTGTCGATCAAGCAAAACCCTTGCTTCTCTATAAGCTCTGTCTGGCTTCATGTGCTCACAACTACGTACAAGTTCCAGCGGTTCTCCGCCTGTGAACTGTTCTAAATAATACAAACGATCTTGTTGGCTATCCGTTTGGTTCTCTATGGCATGCTCAAAAGCTCTTATGAAGGATCTGTAGGTAAGGGGGTCACCCGTAAATACTGGAACTTCTCTCTGAGGAAGTCGGGACAAACCTTGCTGTTTTATGAGCATTTCAGTATGGTGATTTTGTTGCTGCAGAACCTGGAACAGATCAGCTGAAAAAGCATCAGAACACTGGACATGTGTTGGAGTGCTCTTTGATACAGGAGGGTTGAGATTTGCCTGTTGTCCATCCTCTGAGAATGTTTCTTGTTTTTCTAATTTGCCTGCAGAATGAACAGGCTCAGTTCTGAGTTTTGGAGTAGCTTGAAAATAATCAACCTCAGACTTCTGAGCGTCTTCAAACTCTTCATACACCTTTAATTTTGCATCTGAAATAGCAAGTTCTGTTTCAATTTCTAGTTGCTCTTTTCTGAATTTTAGACGGGCTTCTTCTAGTTGAATTGCTTCTATGTTTTTCATAGCTGCTGCTCTTGCTAAGAGTGCTTCACGTTCTGCTTTAATTCTCAGCTGCGTTGAAATTGTACTTGATCCTTGTGATGCACTGCTTATAACTGAGTTAGCCTTTGAAACACTGTTGTGTGGACCAACATCATCCTCTGGAGGGCATATTACATCGTTTATCCATTGTATAATGCTTTGTATGAAAAGTTTAAACTCAGAATGTCTATGCTCGAACACATCTTGGTCTTTGCATTTATCATCTTCATTTAACAGTTCACACAGTTCTTCATTAATGCGTTTATACTCTCCCAGGCATTTGACAAAGTTTGGTAAAGATTCTTTAGCTATGAAATCAACATTGCATTCATTTTGTTTCAATCTTTCAATGTTATTCTTCTCTTTTGTCAACTGTGAAAGTTTTCCTCTTCTGGCTACTTTTAATCTCATGAGTTTCTCATCAACAGCTTGTTCTGTGGGCTTTGGCTCCCTCTTCTGGCCAACGGCCGCAACTTCATCAACGTCTGACATCTTGTCCCGTTTACTTTTCTTTTAAATCTTTACACACAAACTGTGAGCTTCCACAGCTTCTAACTCTTCTAAAACGATCACACAAACATGTGTGAAAGAGTTCCTTTATGTGTAGGATTTCTGTTTCACGGTTAATGAAGATGCTGGCTCCGTTCGCCTGTTAGCTTAACAACCAACCGTTTTTTGTTGCTTAGCAACCAACCTGAAGTTTCTGTTGCTCTCAACGGCGGCGCTCGCAGCTTTTACTTTTCAACTCCGGCAAGGTCCTTGATGGAGTCGACTCTCAGATTGTCCAGTCCTCTTTCCTTTCTGTCTTGGTCTTGAAAGAGTCCTGAATGAGAGTTCTTTTGACTTGATGTTCAGTCTTTTGACTTGATGTAAGTGCAGAAGCTCTCACTAGTCTAGCCCCTTAAAGCTCTTTCATACGCGACACATTTCTTCAAAAAGGAGGTCTTGAATCCAGCGATTATATTTGTGTCTTTACTGAACTTAATAAAAATATACACACAAAAAAGGCATACAGATTCAAAACAAATAGAAAGTGACGGTCAAAAGACTGTGTTACTCTTCGGGTGCCAGACTTCTACTGAATAAACGAATGCTTACGTCATATTTATACCCATTTAAACAGCCAATCAGAAGGCACCACGTCATAAGCTTCAACAGCATACAATTCCAGATGCTTATTTTTCTTCAAACAATAGAACCTGGCTGTAACTCACAGAATCAATTCAGGCAACAAAAATAAACATTTCTTTTAAACTTAAATCCTTTATATGGCTCCTACAATTACAACAAAAATCTAGCTGCTTGCTCTAAACGATGTGACTGTTGAATTGCATTCCCGGACGAGGAAACACAACTTTCACTTGATCAGCAGATTCCCCAGAGAGACGCTGGCAAGGAAGGCCAAGACGAATACGGCATCTGATTTAATCTGCGAACGTCTGACACTAAAACTAGATGACACCGGAGCGTTTGGTTGGAATGGTACTTGACTTTTTCAATAAGCTCAGTGCTAGTTGTTGTAGTTTGACTGTAAAAGGAAGCACTGAAGGAAAGGAAACACAAGACTACAAATTATTTTTTACAGCCCGACTGTAAGAACTTTAGGAGAAGACTGAGGATTCAGAATAAAAGTTGCACTTGGGGAGTTGTTTTTGAGGAAAACTCTGAAGAGAAAACTGATGCTTATCTCCAGCTGGGGAGGGATAAAATGGAAAAAAAATGATGAAA
>JBBPBX010069515.1:0-11865 GCA_038048925.1 Garcialebias charrua
AGCTCATCATTCATACACACATTCATACACCGGTAGCGGTAGCCTGCCATGCAAGGCGCTGCCAGTCCTACCGGGAGCAACTCTGGGTTAAGTGTCTTGCCCAGGGACACAACGAGGTATGCAGTGACCGGGGATCGAACCCCGGACCTTCCGTTCCTGAGCCGGCTGCCCTGCCTCTACACCATCTCTGATGAACAAGATCATCTGCATAAAGCAGAGACACAATTTTGGCTTCAAAACAGAAGATGGGGATCTGTGATGGTTCAACAAACATAATTAATCATCTTTTAACAATTTAATTTCTGTAGATTTCCTTGTGACCCCCTCTTGACATCTCCTCACTCACAGTGGGGTACCCTATGGGAACCACTGGATTAGGTGAGTTTGGGACCTCTTACGTGTACAGTTGACACCAGGGCTGTCGTGGTCGACGTCCACATATCCTCGGTGACAGGCACACTGGTAGGAGCCTGAAGTGTTGTTGCAGAGCGCCTGAGGGGAGCACTGGTGAAGAGCAGCGTGAGCACACTCATCCACATCTGCAGGGAAAAGTAAACTGTGCTTCAAAAAGGAATCACAAGATTTAACACGGGGATAAACACTGCATTTTCTGTGTAAATGTGTGAATTTTAAGTGATGAATGCCGTTAAAGTGTATTGAAGAAGCTAAGTTGTTAAAGTTGAAACAAGCTGAACCGAAGATAAAATGAGGAGAGCACAAGCTAAAAACTAAAAGCACCAAACAAGTAGCTAAAAGCAGACAAAAAGTAGTTAAAAAATAAAAGAAGTAAAATTGTAGCTGAAAGTGGCAGAATGGTAGATAAAGTTAAATGTAGCTTAGGAAGAGGAAGATGGAGCAAATATGTTGACAGATTTAAAAAGAACATTTTTGAAGGAATTTAATAGATTTTAGTGTATTTTGGAGAGTTTTAACTAAAATAAGCTGAAATATTTAGAAAGGTATAAATATTTCTAAAATCAAAAGATATTGACTCTTCCCAATTAAGGCAATTTTTTTGAAATGTAAATGATAAAGCTGCACAAAGTATGCCAACGTTTTGTGAAACACATTGCACAGAAACCAAGAGTGAAACCAACAATTGATTTCTCAGTACCACTTGACAATAAGTCTCCCCTTATACAGTAGATAGCTACTAAATATACTTTATAGATACGTTTTTTTTCCCCTTTATAGATGGCCTCCCTTCTCACCTTACAGCCATCCTCTCACACCGATATGAAATTTTTTTTGTAGAGAAAGGAAAGACAGAAAGTAAGACAACAAAACACAACAATTATCCACAAAAAAAAGCACAAGGCAAACACACCCAACCTCCGTCTGCAATCCTGCAAAGTACATGACAGAACACAGCAACACATGCATAAAGAATAATAACATTCATGATTTTGCAGTAGATTTCTATAAATACACATACCCATACTTACAAATGAATATACAGTATACTGTACATACATATACATTCATATTCAGTCACATGCCCATCTACATATCTGCATATGATATCTACATATACATCCCTGCATCCATTTGCGTGTGGTTGTGAGCATGCACAAGTGAATAAGGTTCCTCGAATAGAACATTCAATAGTGACCGCGAAGCATCAGAGATCCCCCCCCCCAAGGCCCGAGGCAGACAAAGGGGGGATCAAAGCCCAAGACCCCAAGAAGGACCCCGAGCCCAGAGTCCCCAGGGCCACCCGAACAGGACGAGCCACTCACCAACTCCCCAGATCCGACCAAAGGGGAGAACAGGAAGAGCCCCACCAGCGACTACACACAATGACCCCCTGGGACCAACAGCGACAAACTCACAGGCCCCCGTCAGAGCCCGCTGCACCGACGTAACCCCAGGCCCGGGCACCGAGGCCCGGGCACCGGGGACGCCCACCCCTCAGGCCCAGACCCGACAGGACCAGAGGACCCGAGCTCCACCAGGCAGCCACCAGGCCGAGCCGACACACGCCCAAGTGCCCAACCCCAGATAGTGAGGGCCCCAAGCCCGCCCGCAGGCAAAGGGTAGATATGTTATTACATCCTCTATAAACGCTTTATAAATCATTAATAACTGCTTATTATACATTAATTAAGGGTGACAAAGACAAAACCGACCAGTTTCTTGCCAAATATTGAGCCAACTCTGTTCACCTGTATTTCATCTACAGTTGTATTAAACATTTCAGACTTAAGTTACTACCTTGTAAGCACAATAAGCATTTGAAAACCTATTTCTGTAGCATATAATATTGTACTTTATGACTGCATTATAAATATCTACAACCAATGTTATATCCTAAATAGATTTGGCTAACTATTTGGCAAGAAACTGGCCAGTTTTGTCTCTTTGTCACCCTTAATTAATGCATAATAAACAATTATTAATGATTTGATGACCCGTCATCAAACGGGTTATTCACTAAACTCTCGGTCATGTGCTCATTCAGTTTGCACTACTTCTCATATTTGCACTAATGTTTGTATTACATTACTGCCTATAGTCTTACTACTGTTTACATTCACTGTTTACATACTACTGTTTACATTTATTACTACTGTTTACATTTATTACTACTGTTTACATTTATTACTACTGTTTACATTTACACTACTGTTTACATTTACACTACTGTTTACATTTATTACTACTGTTTACATTTATTACTACTGTTTACATTTACACTACTGTTTACATTTACACTACTGTTTACATTTATTACTACTGTTTACATTTATTACTACTGTTTACATTTATTACTACTGTTTACATTTATTACTACTGTTTACATTTACACTACTTTTATATCTACACTACTGCTGATACATATACAGTATTCTCTGACCAGCCTTATTTAAGGATGCCCAATGTGCCTTACTGCATATGCCACTTTGCCTCTATACCAACATCAACTACCTCATACATATACTGTGTACATTAACTCATATGCTGCTTTGCCACTCTTTGCAAATGTCAATGCTAGAACCTTCAGTTTATTTTATAGATATACTTTTTATACTACTATGCAAAAACTCAGGACAGTATTACACTTTTATTATTTCATTTTATGCTTATGTTCATTAAATGTTTAGTGTTTTAGTGTTGGTGTAAATTTTCATACTTTTATACTACTATGCAAAAACTCAGGACAGTGTTACACTTTTACTATTTTATGCTTATGTTTATTAAATGTTTTAGTGTTTAGTGTTTAAATGGTTACTGTTGCACCGAGGGACTGAGAGAAACGCAATTTCAATCCTGTGTATGTCCTGTACATATTGCAGTACTGACAATAAAGTTGACTTTGACTTTATAAAGTGTTTATAGAGGAATTAATAATGTATCTACAAACTATTTACTAGCCATCTATAAGGGGAGCCTTATTGTAAAGTGGTACTGATTTCTCCATTCGTGCAGTGTGGAGCAGATAATTTATAATTAGTAAATACATCTACAGTATCTGAAGCAGGTCTGTGATGGCAAGGCTGCAAAAACCTTTTTGAGCAGCTGAAACAAATATGATTTATCACTAATATAAGTGTGCGTGGGTGTGAGTTTGTGTTTGCACGTGTGCATGCACATGGTGTTGTTTTCCGCTATTGCGGGAAACATCCCACAGAAGACTGTCACTCAAACTGAAGAGGTGGGAGAAGGAAACTGGCGCGGCTGAGTCATTTTTTCCTCAACACCGTGTTCTCATGCTCATGAATCATTCTCAGATCTTTACAAGAATGACACCTCTCTGCAGAAAACAAAAAGCCTCAAGAAGCTTCAAAGAGAGATCAGCGGTGCTGTTTAGATCCATGTTGTCTCTTTACCTTCTACTGTTACAGCTGACACTTCAGGCATGAGTCTGAGTAGGAGGTTGAGCTGTGATGTGATGTTGTACAATGAAAGAGTGAAGCTGCTCCTTATCAGCAGAGAGACGGCAGTTCTGTAGGGATGGACAGGCCCCGAGCTCAGGTAAAAGACGGAAACTTCAGACGGCAGAGCTCCAGTTACCTTTAAAATAAGACATTCTAATTAAGACTAATGTCAAACCACAAGCCACAAGTTTGAAAATGTGTTCTGCATGGATAGATAGAATGTGAATGCTAAGTGCTGAATGATGGCTAAAGCTGGCTGAAAGAGCAGAAACTGTTAAAGCTAAAAATTAATTAATTTAATAAATAAATATAACAGAAAACTAGTTGGAACTAAAAGGAGCAAACAAGCTAAAAAAAAAAAGAAAGAAAAGCAAACCACTAACTAAATGCAAAATGTAGAAAAGCCTAATTAGAAGCTAAACTAGCAAAAGACTAAAATGTGCAATTAGCTAAAAACTTAATAGATCAAAGGTCTTTCTAAAAGTAGCAAAAGTCTAACTAAAATAGCAAAGGGCTAGCTAAATGTATAAACAGACTGGGTAAAAGCTAAAAATAGTAAATGGATAGCTAACAGCTAAAAGTTTAAACCAAAGCTTAAAGCTAAAATTAGCAGCACTGTGGTTTAAAGTAACAACTAGACAAATGTAGCAAAACATTAGCTAAAAACTAAAACTATAAAAGGCTAGCTAAAATAAGGTAAATGTTTATGTTTGTTTATGTTTATTAAATTTGTTCATTTTTTTTACAAAAGAAACAATACAAGACAATCTCATAAAAATGTACAAAATGTAAAAAAATTGATGTAGCAAAAATGATGTAGCAAAAAAATGTAGCAAAACAATAGCAAAAAAGTAACAAATAGCTTTGGCTATCGGTCTTTTGCAGACACGTGACATTTTGCACTCCCGGTCGCCATATTGGGTGGAGACCGGTTCATTTAAACAGAGGAAGTCCATGCCTTAGCTGCTACCTCGTAAGGATCAATGTTGTTAATTGAAGCTAACTTCACCATGTAACGTTCTCTGGCTTCAAGGTTGAGTTTCTCTCTATAAGGCTTCTGCTCATTTTTATATTTAGTTTGCATTTTGCTGATGTTATTGTTCTGTATCGCACTGTGTTTAACATGGACTTCCTCTGTTTAAATGAACCGGTATCCACCCAACATGCCGACAGGAAGTGCAAAAAGACACGAGCCGTGACGTCACGTGCAAAAGACCGATTGTAACAAAAGGCTGGGCAACAGTATCAAATGGCTAGTGAAAATCTAAATTAGCAAAAAGGCTAGCTAAAAGTAACAAAACGCTAAATGAAAGATAAAAGCTGCAAATATGGTAACTAATTTTAAGCATCAAAAGGCTAACAAGAAGCTAAAAGTTGCAAAATACTAACTAAATGGTAAATATAGAAAATTTGCATGTAGCTAAAGGCGAGCTAAAACCTAAAGCAGGGGTCACCAACACGGTGCCCGCGGGCACCCGGCTGCCCCCAAGGACCATTTGAGGTGCCCGCGGACATGTTCTAAAAATAGCACAAAGGAGCAACAAAAAGGAGCAAACAAGCTAAAAAAAATAAGAAAAGCAAACCACTAACTAAATGCAAAATGTAGAAAAAGCCTAATTAGAAGCTAAACTAGCAAAAGACTATCTAAAACGTGCAAAAATGAAATTTTAAATGCAGCTTAGTAGTGAGTTCTCACTACTAAGCTGCATTTAAAATTTAATTTTATTCAGTTGTTATTCTTTTTTTGTATTTATATATATTTTAAAATGTCTATCTTAAAAATATGTTCTTAAAAATGTGTTTATTATACCTTTTTTCAATTTACGCTTTGTTATTTCCAAAGGGTTTATCAAACTGGTGCCCTTTGAATGACTCCGTACCCACAGAAGTAGCTCTCAGTTTCGAAAAGGTTGGTGACCCCTGACCTAAAGGCTAACTAAAAGCTAAAAGTATCAAAAGGCTAGCTAGAGGCTAAAAGAGCCTAAAAGAGGCAAGAAAAAGCAAAAATAAAGCAATTAAGTGAAGCTTTAACAAGAACAATGTTTTTGAAGGAATTAAGAGATCGGTGCATTAGGAAAAATAAAAAACAAAATCCTGTCACAGCACTCATCTGTTGACTGGACTGAATGTTTTGAAATGTGATTGTCTAAACTGGCACAAACTGGGAACATGTGAACAAACAAGAAAGGAATAAAACTTAGAAGCAATAATGTGAATTTGTTTAGCTGTGTAAGTGACATGAATGTCTCACCATGGCTTGTAGCACTCTGGTGACATTCAGAAGCCCGCTCTCCCTGGACGTCAGCTCCTGGAAGTCACTTTTCACCGTCACTGTTGCATTCCACTGGCTTCCTCTGCTCCCAAAATCATTTTCTGAGCCTACAAGATCAAAATTCATTAATTAATTTCTCATTCACTACTAAATCAGCTGGAACGTACAGTACCGTTTTAAATGTAATGTATCTGTTTATTTTTATTTTTTTGCTTCCGGGTTGTGCAAAGTACATATCCAGACATAACAGGGTCATCTGCTGCTCAACAGGACTTCCATCAACACCTTGGGTAAAAATCAGCAGATTACATGTCCTTATGGATTAGGCAAAAACTAAACCAAAGCAAAAAGGTAAGAAAAACTGTTCTGAAAGTGAATGTAGCAGCTGGGTGCTGCTAAAAGTCAAATGTAGCTGATGGTCAGAGGTGATGATCAGTGTCACCTCTAATGGTGTGTGTCAACACAACCAGCAACCATGACCTCAGAAGAGCAACTGCTGCTGCCCATTAATTTGGGAGGGGTTAAAGGTCATTCACAAACTCTTACCACCACACACACACACACACACACACACAAAAGATTATAGTATACTGTATTATTGTTTATTGTGCCCTGATTCACTAAATCTTAGAGGTAAGCATTAGCAAACATGCTGGTGAAGATTCTCAGTCGTCCAGGACATGATAAATCAAAAAAGGCGTTCAATACAAGATCAACTGGAAATACAAATAAAGTAAAAAACTACAAATAAAGTCCAGTTGATCTTGTATTGAACGCCTTTTTTGATTAGCAAACATGTTCTTTTTGAACCATGACTGTAGTTTCAATAAAAACAGTGTCTTAAAAGTGGGAACTTCACGAGTTAAGTTAACACAGCTCTATTAGAATTACATTTAACAAGGATGTATTTTTAGTAAATTTGATGTGTAACTGACATTACTGTAGATTGACTCACTTGTTTTTTTTCCCACTCATTTGCATTTTATTCTCTTTCCACAACTGGCCCTTTTGGCATCACTTGTGCAGTAAAACCAATAACCTTTGATTTAAAATATGATCGTCAGACATTAACTCAACCATTTATCCAACGGCGTATTATTAGTTCATTCATACTAACTTGTAGGATGACTGCAGAGAAAGCGGCCGCGTCTCTGGCAGCATTTCTGCCAGCCTGGACAGTCCAAGTCCAACTCACAGTCCTCAGATCTGGGAGACGTTCCATCTGCGGTTGGACAGGATCCTGGCCTGGCAGCAAACTCATCACTCCTGTTTGCAGCTTCATTCAAAGGAAATGACATGTTACAGGCCATAAATTAGTGGAGAGATATTTGTAGCACTGCACTATCTGTTCTTCCATCTGCTGTCTTGCACACAGAACCACAGTGAAAGGTCAGTTAGACTGCATGTGGGATATTAGATCATCAGACTTTACAAACACAAAGATTGAGCTAAAAATAATCAAAGGCCTAGCATTTCTTGAAGAAATTATCATAGCTGTCCTTCAATGCCAGATGTTTTAATAAGATCATGTTATATTGAAAGATTACGTATTTTAAACCTTTTAGAACCCTGTAAGCAATGCCATGCAACAAGCAACACTGTGAGTCGTCCCCTCAGAGTGTGTTGTTAATGTCAGCTACAAACACAATGAAGTTTAGTTCAATATGTGTAAAACTGACTGAATTATTGTCCACCTCTGCTTTGTGCCTGCAGGTGATAAAAAGTATGACTTTCTGCAGCGTTCAACCAAGAAATGTATACGTTTGCATAAATTCACTCACATAAGGTACAATAAGGACCAACTTGCACGTAGCCATGGCAGCATCTCATCACCTGCTCCTTTACTGCCTTGTACTCAGTTTGATGGGTCATCTTGTAAAGAGTGACTGGACATGTGGTCCAGAGGAGCCAGCCACCACAGGGCCTCCTCTCAGTGTATGGGACCTCCTGAACCACCAAGAAACTCACAGTCTTTGTCTCATTATAGACACACAGATGATAGCCAGATGGGGACAGATTATTTCCTGGAGTTAAAAAAAAAACAACATATTGTCAAATGTATTTCATTTTTCTTTAAATGCACTCCTTGATTGTAACTGAATGAATTGTGCCTGTCTAATTTCTGACATCATACCAGTTAGACACAAAGACACACTAAACCAAACAGATGCTACACTGGAGAAATGAACGAGTTCTGAATGTCTCTGCTGGAACCTGAAGAAGCTAAACTGAGTTGTTACAACTGAAGGAAGCAGAACACTTGCTAGATGCTAAAAGTAGCAAAAAAGCAAACTAAAAGCCTCTAATTGCAAAACTGCTCATCACAAGCGAATAGTAAATGTCTCAGCAAGTGGTGAGCAAAATGCCAAATGTAGCAAAAGACTAGCTACAGTCATCAAAAGACTAGCTAAAAGTATCAAAAAACTAGCTAAAGGTATCAAAAGACTAGCTAAAGGTATCAAAAACTAGCTAAAAGTATCAAACGACTAGCTAAAGGTATCAAAAGACTAGCTAAAGGTATCAAAAGTCTCTCTAAATGTATCAAATTCAAAAGACTAACTAAAGGTATAAAAAGTCTAGCTAAAGGTATCAAAAGACTAGTATCAAAAGACTAGATAAGGGTATCAAAAGACTAGCTAAAGGTATCAAAAGACTAGCTGTATCAAAAGACTAGCTAAAAGTATCAAAAACTAGCTAAATGTATCAAAAGACTAGCTAAAAGTATCAAAAACTAGCTAAATGTATCAAAAACTAGCTAAAAGTATCAAACGACTAGCTAAAGGTATCAAAAGACTAGCTAAAGGTATCAAAAGTCTCTCTAAATGTATCAAATTCAAAAGACTAACTAAAGGTATAAAAAGTCTAGCTAAAGGTATCAAAAGACTAGTATCAAAAGACTAGATAAGGGTATCAAAAGACTAGCTAAAGGTATCAAAAGACTAGCTGTATCAAAAGACTAGCTAAAAGTATCAAAAGACTAGCTAAATGTATCAAAAGACTAGCTAAAGCTATCAAAAGACTAGCTAAAAGTATCAAAAGACTAGCTAAAGGTATCAAAAGTATCTCGAAATGTTTCAAAAGACTAACTAAAGGTATCAAAAGTCTAGCTAAAGGTATCAAAAGACTAGCTAAAGTATCAAAAGACTAGCTAAGGGTATAAAAAGACTAGCTAAATGTATCAAAGACTAGCTAAAAGTATCTAGCTAAAAGTATCCAAAGACTAGCTAAAGTTATCAAAAGACTAGCTAAAGGTATCAAGACTAGCTAAAGCTATCAAAAGACTAGCTAAAAGTATCAAAAGACTAGCTAAATGTATCAAAAGTATCTCGAAATGTATCAAAAGACAAACTAAAGGTATCAAAAGACTAGCTAAATGTGTCAAAGACTAGTTAAAAGTATCAAAAGACTAGCTAAAAGTATCAAAAGACTAGCTAAAGTTATCAAAAGACTAGCTAAAGGTATCAAAAGACTAGCTAAAAGTATCAAAAATCTAGTTAAATGTATCAAAGACTATCTAAAGGTATCAAAAGACTAGCTAAAAGTATCAAAAGACTAGCTACAGGTATCAAAAGACTAGCTAAAAGTATCAAAAGACTAGCTAAAGGTATCAAAAGACTAGCTAAAGATATCAAAAGACTAGCTAAAAGTATCAAAAGATACTTTTAGCTTATGGTACTAAGTTAACTAAAGGCTAAAAATAGCATAGGTAGACAGATGTGTGTTTAAGCAGTTTTTAAAGAGAAGAACATTTTTTATGGAATCGAGAAAATCCCTGCGTATTTCTTTGTAAATAAAATAAAAATTGTTTAAAAAGTATAAATTTTATAGTATAATAACCAAAACTCGCAGCGTCCATCTCCTGGATGAGCTCAATGTTTTGATATATAAATGACTAAAATAGTACAAAAAATGCACAAGTACTAGTTAAAACCACAAATATATATACTGTATACATAAACATAAGAGATCAAGAAAACAATAGTGTGAATGCTGATTCATAAAAGTCTGAATGATGACTCAGCACTCATACTATTATGCTTCAATATGAAGCCGTCATCAGCGTAGAGGCCTACCTTCATGCACAGAGTTTTGCCCCCAACAGAGAACCAGCAGGGCCTCGGCCACCCAGATGGAGAGGATCCAACTCATTTTTCACAAAACCCCAGAACCTCTAACAGAACTTCCCGCACCACATTGTTGAGTCCTGACTCAGAGGACACAGTTCAGGGTGTATTCAAGGACCAAACCCCTGGTGGCTCAGCCTTTCTCCACCCCTCGTTACAGCATCCAGGCCCAGAATGCTTTCCACTCAATTCACAAATATCACATGAATAAACATTTTACATTATTATATGTATTAAAACATATTTTTTTCCAAGAAAGAAAGTCACATTTGGTTTAAATAGATTGAACTTTTGCTCATGAATAAACCTGTTGAATCAGTTTCACACAAAGTGAAGAAAAACGATTAATCTGGTTTTCACATTGTAAAATCAGACCTGGCCGTTATTATTTTTAGAAAATAAATGGGTAGTCAGAATATTATCTGTATGATTGTGCTGGTAAACATGTTTTTGGTGCCAGAGAGAGAGATGCAGTCTAGGAGGAGTCAGAGTCCCTAATGACAGGGTTTCCACACAGGTAACCATGGCAGTGCTGCTTGCATTAACAGCCACCTGTGTCAACCATTAATGTCATGTGAGGAGGAGTGAGAACTTCCTGCCATACACACACCTCTGTGTTCTCTTTAGGAGTGTAATAAAGAGCAGCCATGCTGTGGTGATATGGTTCATAACATCTTGGTGAATAATGGAACCATGTTGTGAATGGAAATCTGTTGATGTCAGGAAATGGCCCTCTACATTCTTTTAAACTGTCTCATGCAGGTGTTTTTCAAATGATTGTTTATGGTAATAAGGCGTGAAAAGAGACCTGATTAAACCTTAGGCTATGTTGGTAATTAAGCAATAATTACTGGGTGACTGCTGACATGCTGGTGCATCTACATGCAACCAGGTGTAGGGCTAAAAACAACACGAGGGATTTCCACCACATGATTGAAGGTCTAAACATCCTTGAAGGAATGCATATCACCCACTGCTTTTCATGATTTTAATGTAAATCATTGTGATGAAAATGAACAAAGATTAAGCAGATTTGGTCATCCATCCATCCATCCATCCTGCATTCATCATCTTTACCCATTTCTTCCTTTTTGGGTCGCAGGGTTCACTGGTGCCCAGTGGCGATTTTAGCCTCTTTTTGGGGGGTGCTCAAGCACCCTTAAATTTTAACTAAGCACCCAAGAAAAATTAAGTAAAAAAAAAACTTTTTTGGCGGTTCTGGGTTTGGGTTCTTTTTATTGCATTTATGATTCAATGCAACAAAATAAACAAATTTAAAAGGTAACAGATCATTGTAACACTTGATTTATATAATGACTTTAATTGCTGGATGTTCGGCCCCTGAGCTGCTGGCTCTCAGTAACTGTGCCCCCCTGAGCAGTTTACTTGAATAGCCCTGCTTTAGAGAGTTGAATACAGTTTATTTAATTTCCAAAACCTAAACTGAGTCTATAAAAATGTAAAAGATGGATGAATATTAGTGGTTGACCTCAAGATCAGCTGAATACAACAGAGATAAACAGAAAGTACCTCGTATTCATCTATACAAGGGTAACTGCAAGTAAATCCTCCATTTTCATTGTATGATGGT
>JBBPBX010069516.1:0-18840 GCA_038048925.1 Garcialebias charrua
AGGTCATTGACCTGTGTTGGTCCATCACATGACCTCAGGTCATGTGACCTGTGTCGGTCCGTCACTTGACTTCAGGTCATGTGACCTGTGTCGGTCCGTCAGTTGACCTCATGTCATGTGACCTGTCTGTCAGTTGACTTCATGTCGTGTGACCTGTGTTGGTCGTCACTTGACCTCAGGTCATGTGACCTGTGTTGGTCCGTTAGTTGACCTCAGGTCATGTGACCTATGTCGGTCCGTCAGTTGACTTCATGTCATGTGACCTGTGTCGGTCCGTCAGGTGACGGACAACAATAGGTCAAGCATGTTGTAGAACACAGCAATGGGCCACCTGCATGTGTCAGAACGCACCGTATATACATGTGCCAAGGACAAGGAGAGAGACAGTACTTGTAAGCAAAATAATTTATTTGACAGAACATCAGGGTTATAGGATAATCAGCACAGCAGAATAAGACAATTGTATGCATAAACTTGTTCTGGAGCAGACAAAGCTTTCCGTTCAGTGGATGTCCCAAAATGTTCAACTGTGAGATAACTTCAGGGTCTGTTATGTGTGAATTGGTCAGGGCCTCTCTAAGGGGGGAAGTGCAACTTACTTACCTGGTGGAAACATTGGAATGCAGTCTGGTGTGGTGGGGGTGTCTGAGTTGTGAGCACGCATATTTATAACAAAAGGCAGTTAATGGCCTACTAATGGTTGAAGAGAAGGAGGGGGTTTGTCCTCAGGATCTTGAAAATTCAGTCATCCTAGTGTTAATGAGTTGCACTCACATGCAAATCATTGTCCCACCCCTCCCTCTTGATGTGTGTGCTCAAAACCAGCCCTTAAATAATCCTGATGTTTTGGACAGAGACACGCCATCAAGTGTCCCATTTCATCTTTCAACAAGTTTTATGATCTAATCTAATAATCTCTAATCTGTTTCACTCATGTGGACCAGGGCAACAAAGACCCTAGGTACCCTCAGGAGAGAGGGAAGGAACAGGGATTTGCATGGGAGTTCAGCTGTGATGAACAGAACTCACTGCAGTTTTAAAACTTCAAACTCCCAGAATGAGAAGCAACACTTCACAAAACAAGAAAAGTTCATTTAAAAATAAAACGTTGGATCTTCTGGTTTACCATCAAATGAATTATGGGTAATGTGTTGGACCCTGACGCTTCAGACCTGCAGATGTCATCGAGCTCAGTCGTCGTCTGAACGTAGTTTTTAAAGCTTTCCTCCTGAATCCTGGATCAGTTTTAGCTCTGAGCAGCCGAACAAGCTGAAAACTTTCTGTTGGGTTCTCCTTCGTTTTCAACGTTGTTTCTTCTGCTCAAACGCTCAACAGGATGTTTCTTTAAACGTGCCTTAGACACTAAACATGAAACAGGCGAGGCGCTCATCACAGATGTGGAGAAACTGACAGATGCGTTAATAAAATGTTCAAGACTTTCTCTTACTCTTCTGTTTGTATTCTTGCTGCGCTTGGATCACATCCTGTCGTCAAATGTCGGGTCAGGACCAGTTCTACACGAGCCCTGCAGGACTCGGACAGAGGAAACGTAGAACTCGAGTCCAGCTGGGGACGAGGCTCTGCACAGGATCCAGTACGGCTGGAAGCTTTAACGTCCACCACTGGACGACTCTTTATTATTAATTATATTATTATTACTATCTAGCTGTTGACAACCAGGCATTCAACTGCAAATACTCCCATCATGTTACTTCTTGTATATTTGTATTTCTAGATAGTTACCCCCCCACCACCACCACCACTTTCCTGTTTGTTTTTGTAAAAGGAAAATAAAGCTTATTCATCGTAACTCACATCAAATGGATTTGGACATTTCAACACAACGAGTCATTTCTGAGCAGTTTAATGAAACAAGACAAACGTTTGTTCAGTACTTTGTTTTGAACGGGTTCCTGGGGTAAACTAATGTTAATGAATATCCTGATTCATGCTCATTAACCCAGGAACAAAAATCCAACACACTTAAGTCTGGTTCTCTGGACGAGTTTAAAAATAAAAAATTGTTAAAACATTTCATCAATAATCCAAAAGACGACGTCAGTCTGAGGAGCTGCAACAAACTCAGTCTTATAAATAGCAACTTCTCATAGTGGATCAAGCAGTTTGCTGCTGACAGCCAGAACTAGCTACTCACATGCTGTTTGCATGATGTTCACATGATGTTCGCATGTTTGCATTATCATATGTTCGAATGATGTTTGCACGATGTTCACATGCTGTTCGCATGATGTTCACATGCTGTTCGCATGATGTTCACATGCTGTTCGCATGATGTTCACATGCTGTTCGCATCATGTTCACATGATGTTCATGTTCACATGATGTTCACATGATGCTTGCACACTGTTCGCATGTTGTTCGAATGCCGTTTGCATGATGTTCACATGCTGTTCACATTCACATGTTGTTCACATGTTGTTCGCATCATGTTCACATGATGTTCGCATCATGTTCACATGATGTTCGCATCATGTTCACATGATGTTCACATGATGTTCGCATCATGTTCACATGATGTTCGCATGTTGTTCGCATCATGTTCACATGATGTTCGCATCATGTTCACATGATGTTCACATTCACATGTTGTTCACATGTTGTTCGCATGTTGTTCACATGTTGTTCACATCATGTTCACATGATGTTCACATTCACATGTTGTTCACATGTTGTTCGCATCATGTTCACATGATGTTCACATGTTGTTCACATGATGTTCACATTCACATGTTGTTCACATGTTGTTCGCATGTTGTTCGCATGTTGTTCGCATCATGTTCACATGATGTTCACATGTTGTTCACATGATGTTCACATGATGTTCGCATCATGTTCACATGATGTTCACATGTTGTTCACATGATGTTCACATTCACATGTTGTTCACATGTTGTTCGCATGTTGTTCGCATGTTGTTCGCATCATGTTCACATGATGTTCACATTCACATGTTGTTCGCATGTTGTTCGCATCATGTTCACATGATGTTCGCATCATGTTCACATGTTGTTCACATGTTGTTCGCATGTTGTTCGCATCATGTTCACATGATGTTCGCATCATGTTCACATGATGTTCACATTCACATGTTGTTCACATGTTGTTCGCATGTTGTTCGCATCATGTTCACATGATGTTCACATGCTGTTCACATGATGTTCGCATGCTGTTCGCATCATGTTCACGTTCAAATGATGTTCACATGCTGTTCACATGCTTGCACACTGTTCGCATGTTGTTCGAATGCTGTTTGCATGATGTTCACATGCTGTTCACATTCACATGTTGTTCGCATGTTGTTCGCATGATGCTTGCACACTGTTCGCATGTTGTTCGAATGCTGTTTGCATGATGTTCACATGCTGTTCACATTCACATGTTGTTCGCATGCTGTTCACATGATGCTTGCACACTGTTCGCATGCTGTTTGCATGTTCATATGTTTGCATGATGTTTGTACTTTGTATGCTGTTCACATGATGGTCGTATGCTGTTCACATTCGCATGATGTTCACATGATGGTCGCATGCTGTTCACATTCGCATGATGTTCACATGCTGTTCATGTTTGCATGATGTTCGCATGATGTTCACATGCTGTTCATGTTTGCATGATGTTCACATGATGTTCACATTGTGGTTGCATGATGTTCATGTTCGCATGATGTTCACATGCTGTTCACGTTTGCATGATGTTCGCATGATGTTCACATGTCCTCCCAGCCTCTCCCAACAATCCATTTTCTATTCAACAAAAGCTGAACCAAGGTGCAGGAGCAGTTTGTGACAGATTAACTTGATGATTCAGCAGTTTGTAAAAACCACCTGTCACATAGCTAAATATGTATCTGTTGTCTGGACCTGGAATGATGTGAAGTTCATCCTGAAGTCATCTCATTGAAATGCTCAGACGGATGAAGTCTTTCAGATGAAAGACGAAATGTTTCCACCAAGAAATATCTGTCCAGGTGACCTGTTTGAACTTTGTTGTGATTGGTTTCCCTGGATGATGGAGCCGACATCAGGACTGCTCTGAAGGTAAATGGAGCTTATTTATATAGCGCTTTCCAGCCCCCTATGAGGGGCCCCAAAGCGCTTTACAATACCAACCATCCACACATTCATACACCGGTAGCGGCAGACTGCCATGCAAGGCGCTTTCCAGTCCTACCGGGAGCAACTTGGGGTTATGTGTCTTGCCCAGGGACACAACGATACATGGTGTGGGGAACTGGGATTCGAACCTCCAACCTTCCGATCGGGGGACGACTGCCATTACCACTATGCCACGGCCACCCCACGGAATGACGGAAACCTCCACAGGTTTCAGGTCAAAGGTCATACCAGAACAAATATGGCTGTATGGAAGATGAGAGCACACACCATGCAAGCCAGCACCTTCTTTTGTGTGTGTGTGTGTGTGTGTGTGGGGGGGGGGGCACTGTGTATGAGTGGTTAGAGCAGTCGGCCTTCAATGGGTGAGTTGGGGGTTCAATTCCACCAGCAGTCACATGTTAAAGTGTTCCTGGACAAGACACTGAACCCCTCATTACCTCTGATGTGTGTCCCATCAGTGTATGAATGTGATAAAGCACTGATTATTCTCTGTAAAGATCTAGTAGAGTGCTGTATGAATGAGTCAATGAGGCACAGATTGTTGTAAAGAGCTTTGAGTGTCTTGATAGAAAGGTGCTATAAGTACAGTCCATTTACCATTTAGTTTTTGCAAAACACTTCATACTAACTGAAGCACGGCAGTGGTGTGGGGATGATTTGGGTTCTGCAACCACAAGACCTGGACACCTCGCAGTCAGTGAGTGGTCCAGGACTGTAGATCAAAGGATTCTAGAGTGAAACGTGAGGACATGTGTCCCACAGACCAAACTGGGTCATGAGTCCAAACGCAGCAGCTAAACTACAACAGAGCAGTGTTGGTCCGGTACGGGACGGTGAAAGTCAAGATCTCCATCTGAGGAACATCTGCAGACGTGAATGGTGGGTCAGACCGACACCAGACGGTCCACTTTACAGTCCGATGAGGCAGTTCTACTGGATCTTTAGTTTACAGTGAAATAAAAACACTTTGAATATAAAATGACTAAATCAATTAATCGAACTCTAGGACTACTTTGATTTTCTAGTAAAACCTAGATACTGAAAGAGGCGGAGCTTTATTTAATTTATAACAGTACGCAGCTTTTAGTTTGGTCTCTTCAGGGAGGACGACCTGCGTCCCACCAGAGACAAACCCCTTACAGGTTTTCAGTTCAGCTTAGACACAGAGGGACCACAAGAGTTCAGGATGAAGACACTGAACTGCTCAGGGGCCACAGTTCCTGAAGGCCAGCAGCTAGTCATTACGTAAATAAACCAAGTATTACAATGATCTGTTACGTTTTGTTTTATTGCATTAAATCATGAATGCAATGAACAGAACCCAAATCCAAACCAGAACTCAAAAAATAAATATTTTTTCAATAGTTCAATAGCCTTGCCTTCAAGTCTGAGCTTTTAGTACATAACCTACTGATGAAACAATGGTCTCTTTTGATGTCACATCACTCTTTATGTGCATTCCTGTTGATGAGGCAGTAGAGGTGGTCTGTTTAAGGTTAAAATCAGACACCACTCTGAACAGCAGGACCACACTTTCCACAGAACAACTGTGTCAACTCTTGAAACTGTGCCTGCAGTCAACCTACTTCACATATGGGGAGCAATATTATAGGCAGAAACATGGGTGTGCTATGGGGTCTCCAGTTTCTCCTATTGTTGCCAACCTGTACATGGAGGAGGTAGAAAAGAGAGCTTGACGTCCTTTTCAGGGAGACCACCAAGTCATTGGTTCAGGTATGTTGACGACACCTGGGTGAAAATTTAATCTCAGGAAGTCCAACATTTCACTGATCTAAAAAAAGTTCAGTCTGTTCCTCTGTAAATTCAAAAAAACAAAAACAGAAAAAAATTGTAGAAATGTTTCGTCTTTCATCTGAAAGACTTCTTCAGTCTGAGGAGCTGTATTCAGCTCAGTCTTAGCACGATAGACGATTTTCTAAACACAACGTCCCAGTGGCTTTTAAACCCCAAAATACATTACGGCAAAGACTGGTTCATCCCAAAGATCCAGTCCCCCGGCACAAACAGAGTAATATTGTGTATGCTGTTCAGTGTCAGGAGGGCTGTGATCAGTCTTACATCGGGGAAACTAAACAGCCACTGGCCAAAAGGATGGCCCAGCACAGAAGATCAACATCATCAGGTCAGGACTCTGCAGTCTACACTCATCTCCAGGCCAGAGGTCACTCTTTCAAGGATGAAGATGTTCACATCCTGGATAGAGAGGAACGATGGTTCATACCTGTCAAGTTTTGGATTTAAAAATAAGGGAAATTTTCTGCCGGGTACTCTGAGCCATCCCACTACCCAACCAAAGTCCAGGACCCCTTACATTTTAAGACAGGTTTACAAGAAATCTAAAATAACTACCTATCAGCCACTTACAAACCAGTTATGTTTGTGTGTCTATCTAACATTCAAACCTATTTTGTGAAAAGGATTAGTTGCTATAATTTAAAGGGAATGGAAATGTTTGTTAAACCTAAGTTTAGAACCAGTTTAAAGGGTAGGTCTACTACAATAAGAGGAATTGATCTTTGGAATGGACTAGAGGACAATGTAAAAAATGTGAAGTCCATACTAATATTTAAGAAAATGATTAAAACTATTTTGTTGAAGAGTTACATTTAAGTTGATTCTAATTTAACAAATTATATTAGATATTTTGATGTGACTGTATATCTCTGATGAGATTGTATTATTTTCTATTACAAATAAGCATGCAGTATTTATGTTTGAATTGATAGTTTGAATTGATTGTTTGTTTGTTGTTGTTGATAAGGAGCAGATATGATAAGAAATGTTTTCTTCTTCTGCTTCCTTTCATTTTATGTTTTGTTTAATTTTTCTTTTTAAAAAACTTGTCATTGTTTTTAATATGAAATGAATACAATCTGATATGCCTACCTTTGTGCTTGATGGATTTTTCATGCTGACGGACATCGTTTCTTCCCCCATGAGAGACACTAAAGTCGCAGTTACAAATTTTACAAAACACGTAATTGTGCCCCACCCTACTCTTCTTTAGGAAAGTAAATTTGCTGTCCCATTTTTCAAGATATTTACACGAAGTCTTAACTTTTTTGGCAGGGATGCCTTTTCTCTCGTTACATTTATCCATCTCTGATGTGTTTTTCCGGGTTCCGCTGCCAGCAGTAACATCGCGAGAACTGCCACAGAGGCTACTGCAGGTGGCAGTTCTCGCGAGGCTAGTGACATAATTCAGAGGCACCGGAATGTTAAAAAAAATATATATATATTATAATACGGGAAATTTCCGGGAAAATAATAATTTGGGATGACGACGGGAAAGAGGGGTAAAATCCGGTAGTTTCCTGGCCAAAACGGGAGACTTGACAGGTATGATGGTTTGAGAGAGGAGTAAAGGAGGCCATCTTTGTGAAAAGAAACCGTCCATCATTAAACAGAGGTGGAGGCCTCCGGGTTCAACTGTCCCCCTCTTACAATGCTGTTATTGCTAGTATCACTCAGCCCTCTGTGAATAGCAAACAACCATGAGGGTGCTAACGATCCATCGTTAGGCTGATGGTCCACGCATAGTCCCAGACCATCATCAAGGATACCTACCCGATCCCCACCCCAGTAAAAATACTACACCCACCCTTCATACTAACAACTCTCAAAACACATAGCACACTAGACACCCAAGCTGGGTCAGCATGCCCCCTCCCATAGGCACTTCAAGCCGTGTTTAATCATGGGAAATCCGTTTACACCTGAACGCACCATCTGTGATGTAATGTCCNATATATGGGCCCCCCAAGATGACTCAAGCCCAGGGGCCCCCATCCTCCTAAATCCGGCCCTGCTTGTATCTGATGAAACTGTCTTGTATAATGAATGAATAAACATCAAATCAAATCAAATCAAATGAAGGCAGCAGACCAAGAAGTGATTTAAGTGAATGTGCTCTTATTGTGAATGGGACATAATATAAAGAGAGCAGTTCGGCGGTTGTATTTCAGTTCTATTTGAGTTGTTCTCCTGAGCTTGATGTGGGAAGACGTTGAGAATAAATCGAGACTCAAGGTATTTTTCGTTTCTTTCTGCCGACTCCCACAGTATTTTATATAAAAGACGAAACGTTTCAACAAGAAGAATCTGTCCAGAGGATCTGAACTTTGTTACATTTTTCTACCTGAATTATTGAGCACGTAGTAGAATAATTAGTGTTGTTTGGATTAATCTCATTCTGTGTTGTAAATATTTATTATTTTGTCTCACCCAAGTACCTCTCTAGCGCAGCGGAATGTAACCTTGCCTACGTAGAAGCGGTCTTGTCCAATGATCGTTAAGAGTTTTGTCATGGTGTCTTCCTATTGGCTCATTGTTGAACGATAGAGGCGGGACTTGTGTAAATCTTTGCGCTCCAGAGGAAACACAGTCGAAGAAGTCGATTCGGGATTGTTACGCGGCCTGTGGGGTTATCTTACAGCAAAAACAAGACAACGTAATGTTACAGTCTTCATGCTTCCTGTAGATGTTTATTGTTTATTATATCATGTAGTTGTTGTAGCACGATGACGGTTTTAACACTCTAACAGAATTCAAGGGTTCCGGTTAGCATTAGCTTAACGCTAACGTCGTTGCCTCAAACATTCTGTCAGATGCTAATGTCTGTTAGCTACCTTCGTTAGCCTAACGTTAAACGCCGTTTACAGTTGCTGTATAACGTGTAAAACTTTTGTATTGTGCGTTCATAGGTTCAAAAATGATGTTACATTACTTTTTCAAAAGCCAGCCAAAGTAATAAAAGCAACATGCACACACTGAAGTGTTAATAGTGAAATGTGCAGAAAGGCGCTCCTTGCTGGATTCATATTATTTTGTTGTTCTACAGGCCTCCCACGTGGTGCACTCATTAGACGTACCTTCACATGCAGGGAGACTTTAATGTGAGTACCTCGTGTGGTATGTTGTTAAACATCCAAACCAGCTAACGCCAGCTTATACAGTATATTGAAAATGTGACGCTATTCAGCTAGCAACACACAAGACAGGTGATAGTACTTTCTACTTTTGCAGAATGAAAGCTCTTGATTAGAGTTCGCTGTTGGTCAAGAAGACGACAAAACAGAAGACCAGGAAGGAAGTAGACTACCCGGTATCTGTGGGGCCATGGCTTATTCCAGCTACAGCAACCTGAGCAGGGCTCAGCTTACCTTTGAATACCTGCACACAAATTCGTAAGTACCAAATTTATTGTTTGTGTCGAGTTACGACATTTTTGCAACACCACATTACAACCTAAGGGGATTAAAATAGTTGTTGTACAATTCTTTAGCTATGCAATACATTTAAGAGGTATTTAACACTACAGCTATCAAGAACATAAAATGGGGAACAATATGCAATATATTTTATCTGGGGCGTGCCCTGAAATGATGCACTACACACAGTTGTAAAGAAATTGCATATCTTTTATTTTATTTATTTGTTGTTTGTGGAGGTGGTGGGGTCATAAAAAAAACAAAAGTATGGTTTGATACTGTTTTTTTCATTTCATTGTTATATTATGTACATAAATGACCCACTCTAGTGTTTGTGGGAAACGCTATAGTTACATTAGCAAAACTTTGTAATGTGTTTGAAGAAATGCAAGTTTATCAAAGTCAAAGTCAACTTTATTGTCAGAACTGCAATATGTACAGGACATACACAGGATTGAAATAGCATTTCTCTCTCAGTCCCTCGGTGCAACAGTAACCATTTAAACACTAAACAATTAATAAACAAGCATAACATGAAATAATAAAAGTTTAGTACTGTCCTGAGTTTTTTGCATGAGATGTATAAGAGCAGCATCCCTATAATTTATATTGGAAAAGTCTGCCTTGTTCATTCATTTATTCAACCGTTATTTATACAGGTTAATCCCATTGAGCCTCAGGGACTTGTTTACAAGAGATTTAATTGTTCATCTTTTATAGAATAAATTTTATGCTTTTAGGACAACTCACGAGTTCTTATTTGGGGCCTTGGCTGAGCTTGTAGACAATTCAAGGTAACACAATGATTTACAATAATAATTACATTGAGTTACAATAAGTTTCATTGCACAAAAATGTTTTTTAATAGAAAATTTAACTTTTCTGTTACAGAGATGCAGATGCCACTCGAATAGACATCCACACAGGTACACAAAATACTAATTCACCAGTTTCTCACTTTTATTGCTTTTATTTTTTTATTATTTTGTTTTATTTATTTATTCATTCATTTAAGAAATAAAACAAATTCATCAAAATGAAGAAACAATTCTTGAATGAAAAGGGTGCAGAAAGAATAATGTATTTTTTTTAACTTTCATGTTATTCTTCCAGAAAAAAGACCAGAGTTACGTGGTGGTTTTATGCTTTGCTTTCTGGATGATGGTATTGGGATGGACCCTAGTAAGTGTGATTTAAATATTACCGTAGTCAATGATGTTTAGTGGTCATATACAGTACTGATTTTGTTTTTAAAATGTCTGTTTTATTAGATGAGGCAACTCATGTGATTCAGTTTGGAAAGTCAAACAAACGGTCCCCAGAGTCCACCCAGATTGGCCAGTATGGAAATGGATTGAAATCGTGAGTCCTTCACGTAGTTCTTGTGGTAATATTTTTTTGTCATTGGGACACTGGTCTTTAAATTGTCTCTATTTATATATTTTCCCCTTTGTTTCTGTTGCAGGGGGTCAATGCGAATTGGGAAAGATTTCATCTTGTTCACAAAAAAAGAGAATACACTAACTTGCCTTTTCCTGTCAAGAACATTCCACGAAGAGGAAGCACTTGATGAGGTCAGATTCTACTTACTTATACAGGATTTGAGCATGGTGTCACTGATTTATAATATGAAGCTATGACATAACTTAGAATACTAATATTTATGTTTCCTTTGATTTTTATTCCTGTTTGTAATCTTTTTTTATTCATTATGATCAACTCATACCTTTGTGTACATGCATACCAGTATACGTATCTCTTCAGCATGTGTTGACGCAGTTGAATTGATTTTAAATGTATTACAAGTTCTGCATTTTACAGTTTTTATAAAGAACATTGCACTAGCTCTTCATTTTTGCAGAATTTGTATCCACTTTGTATTTGTAATAGGCATTTTTAAGAAAGAAAACCTGCATGTGTTTTATACGAAAACACCTACCAGTAGTTGTATTGTTTGAATTTCAAAAATAGTTGCTAAAAGGGAGTTTCAGTGTTAAGAGTCAATAAAGGTTATAGAATAAAGAGAGAAGACTGTTTGCATCACTGCTTTGTTTACAATTTTGTTTTGATACAGTCACAAATGGGTATAGAATTAGATGCTACTTTTTGTTAATGAACAGCATCTTTTTTTTTCTTGGTAACCCTATATTTATATATTTAAATTAGCCAGCTGCATGTTTGCTTCAAATGAATCAGGAATTGGACTGAAAACAACGCTGTGAGTTTGACTGATAATAAAAAGTATTTGAGTTGATAGTGATTTCAAAACAAAAGTGATCTGAAAACGGGTGGAAGGTTTGGTTGTTTTAGCATTGTATTTAAGACTTTTAATTCTCTCACAGGTCATAGTGCCTCTCCCCTCTTGGGATCTGAAAACCAAGGAGCCCCTGACTTCTGATCCTGAGAAATATGCAATAGAGACCGAGCTCATCTTCAAATACTCTCCTTTTAAAAATGAGCAGCAGCTGATGGAACAGTTCAACAAAATAGAAAGCGAGAGTGGTAAGCATATGACAAGTTTGTCCAAGTCTTAAGCAACTGTTTTTGTCATGCATAACATTTTCACAAGTTATTCAAAGAGTGTTAGCTGAAATACTTTATTTTTTTGGCATCACTTTTGTTTTTATTTCTTTAAGGCACTCTTGTGGTCGTCTATAACCTAAAGCTGATGGACAACGGAGACCCAGAGCTGGATGTAGAGTCTGATCACCAGGACATAATCATGGCTGGAACACCTGTGGAAGGAGTGTGAGTTTAGCTGTTACTGTGTTAGAAGATGAATTTGATTTCATGTCCCATATTTTCCGCCGTACACATCGCACCGCCCTACAAGTCGCATCAGTCTATATTTGTCTAATGTGTAAAAATTCATAAAAATGTTGCTTCATCATATATGTTGCATCTATTATGCTTCACCGCTGACGCTTCGCGTTTGTTTCTCATCACCACTGACATCCCAGAAATGTGGGCCGGTGTTGTGCCAAAAAAATTGGTGGGTTGCCGAATGGCGGCCACAGGAGCGTGCACGGGAGTACTTTAACAATAATTTAACAAGATTAACACTTACAAACAATTATGTTTTCTCGAAATTATAACAAATCTGTGTCTCAGTCTAACTTTTGCTTAATAAATGCACTTTGACAGTCAATTCAACTGTATTTCAAAAGTATTCTCTGCCTCAGTGCTCCCGGGAGTGTGCAGACAGGGAGGGAAAAAAGGAAGAACGCTGCGAGTTTCTTAGAAATTTAACAAGATAAGCACCTAAAACAATTTTGTTTTGTTTTTTGATTGTCCAGAGGACCATACTTAGCTTTTTTAGACCTAAAACAATTGTTTGCTTGAAATTATAGCAATGTCTCAGTTGAACTTGTACTTAATAAATGCGCTTTAATGGTCAAATTAGCTGCATTTCACTGGGGCAGTGCAGTGAAATGAAGCTGGTTTGACGGTTGCTCCAAGCAGCGAGCAGAACAAAGGTGGAAGACTGGCAAGCTGGTGAAGCTTCTCAGTTATCAAGTACATGGTAAATTCAAAAAAGTTTAAAGCGTCCCTGACATTATTTTTTTACTATGCATAAAATTGCTCAAAATATATATCTTTTATCATTCAACTATGTTCGTTTTTGCAAACAAAATGATAAATCAATTTAATTTTACTTTAAAAGTGATTTTAAACTTTGCGCCGTGTTTAATCACGGGAAATCTGATTACACGCAAATGCAACATCTGTGACGTAAAATCGGGCAGAGGGCTCTGGTCTCTTTAAAGGACAACACCCACCATGACAGTAACAATTCACCATATTGGACAATTACTGTAGTAGAATATGATGTCTATTTTCATTTTTGCAATTGGGCCAGGCGAGCGTTAAAAAAAAAAAAAAAAACAACGAGTCCCGGATGAATCCGGAAACCCGGCCGAAGATTGCCGAAGTGTGAAATCACGTCATTGAAGTCTCCACCCAGAAGGCAGGAGTGAGTTCGCCATGGAGGTTTATGAGAGAACTGCAGTTGATCGTGTCCTACGTGGATGCGTGATCTCTAAATATTTCCTGGTGCAGTTGTGTGTACAGCTGGACCAGCGCTCCGTTTTTATTTATTTATTAGAACTTTTTAATAAGATGTAACACCGCTGCGGTTAAAACGCTGCTCTCACTCCTCTGCCCGCTGCCTCGGAGCCAGCCAGTCTTCTCCACGGCTGCGTGTTCTGCTGGTCACCTTTGAAGTTCCTTAGCGCTGCGGTTAAAACTGTTGCTACTCTCACACTGCTCCTCTGTCCATGAGAGGAGCCAACCGCGTGTCTTCTCCCGGCTCCGCGTTCCTTCGTGGTGCCGACTCGGGGCTCGGCTCCGCGTATCCCAGCCTTGCGGGGAGCACGCGCGCTCAGAGCTCCTCTGCGGCTGTCTTTTTAATTCTGTACTCCCGACCTGGCTGTCAGGTCACGGGGAGAGAATAAAAAGTGGGTGCACGCTCAGAATATGACATCAGTGAGTGACCGCGGGATTAATCAACAGGCAGATTTATTAACAAGGGAATATTAAATATGTTTCGCTTTTTTTTTCTCCTCTGAGCAGCGGAGGAAGGTGGTGCTGCTGTGCTGATCAGCAGACAGTTGTACAATTATTACTGAGGAAATATTAAAATGACACAACACGACTACTTGTAAAAGTCTGACGTTTGTCCCACACATCGTTTTTATTAGTTGTATTCTCTGGTCAGAAGTTGATGCATGCTTGTTATAACTCCGCCTATAACTCCAAGGCGGAAACTTCAGTGATGTCAATGCCCATATATGGAGAGGGGCAGATTTTCCCGGAGCTGCATGCTAAAATCTGCTATAAATCATGAAATAACACATTTAGCTTTATTTCTCTACAATATAAATAAACGCTCCTGTTTTATTTTTAAATAAACTAATAAATATTAATGGCGATGCAATTTGAAAACATGGTGGGTGTTGTCCTTTCATAGCGGACAATTTAAAACCCGACAAATTTAGCAATCTCCCGCATCCGCCCACCATGTGTCGTTGTGTCCCTGGGCAAGACACTTAACCCCGAGTTGCTCCCGGTATGTCTGGATAGCGCCCTACAAGGCAGGCTACCACTAACGGTGTATGAATGGGTAGATGGCTCGTATTGTAAAGCGCTTTGGGGCTCCTCAGAGGGGGCTGGAAGGCGCTATAAAAATAAGCTCCATTTACCATTTTACCATTTACCAAGATTTGAGTTATTTGTCTTCAGTTTGGGAAGCCGAAAATAGTTTGGGTGATGGAACAAGAAACAGCAGGATCTAATTTAGGTTTGCAGCTGTATGAGACTTACCTTCAGGTGGAGCGAGGCGGGGGGGCTCCAAGGGTTCAGCTTTGTTTACACTCTTGACGAAATATTTCATCTTTTGGGAAAATGAAAAGGCTCACTTGTTCACTGATGATATTAGAACACCCAAATGCAACACAACGTAACGGCATTTTTCAAGTAAAAAAAAAGAACCGCGATCTTCAGCCGAGTAGCAGACACACGCACACTGACAAGCCCAAAGCTGCCCGATTTTACGTCACAGATGTTGCATTTGCGTGCAATTGGATTTCCCGTGAATAAACACGGAGCGAAGTTTAAAATAACTTTTAAAGCAAAATTTAATTTATATTTATATTTATAATTTTGTTTGCAAAAACGAACATAGTTGAATGATAAAAGATATATATTTTGAGCAATTTTATGCATAGTTAAAAAATCATGTCAGTGAGGCTTTAAGATAAAAACAAAGTACGGTATAATAAAATAAAGTCCAGTTGTTTTTGTTTTGAACTTTTTTGAATTTGTCATTATACCCACTTTTACCTATTACATGATACAACGGCATGCCTTACTACTCTGCTGCTATCTAGTAGCTGAAAGTAGTACTGTTCAAAAAAAATTTTCAGTCTGAATGAACTAAAACAGTTATATCTCAGCCAAAATTTGGTTTAAATATGGGGAAAAATCCATAAATACATCGCTTCGGCCTATAAGTCGCAGGGCATGTAAATTATGCAAAAAAAAAAAAAAAGAAGTAACTTATACAGTGAAAAATACGGTATTTAAATTCAGTTATAATTAGGGCAATTATGTTAATGCCAAAGTTTAATTGTTTTTTGGCAAGATATGTCATGAATCACTGGATATCTTGTAATGAAACTCTCAAAGTAATCAGTTAATGCATTTCATTGATTTTAGTTGATTTTATCACAGATTTTTTTTAATCATTGATTTTACTTGATTTTATCACTTATTTTTTATTTGATCATTGATTTTAGTTGCACCTTGTAGCACTTTGAGGTTTTTGTTAATGGAAAGTGCATTGCAAATTAAATTCATTATTATTATGATGCATGCTCAATAATCCAGGTAGAAACATCTAA
The DNA here is from genome assembly GCA_038048925.1 of Garcialebias charrua. NCBI lineage: Eukaryota > Metazoa > Chordata > Actinopteri > Cyprinodontiformes > Rivulidae > Garcialebias > Garcialebias charrua. Next base: position 15,769 of record JBBPBX010069516.1, read on the forward strand.
AAAAAACTGGTCCTCTGGACATTCAAAAAACAAAAAAGTAGAAACGTTTCTTCTTTCATCCAAAATACTTCTTCAGTCTGAGGTGCTGTGTTTAGCTCAATCTTATAAATAGCTGACTATAAGACTGAGCTGAACACAGCACCTCAGACTGAAGAAGTCTTTCGTATGAAAGAAGAAACGTTTCTACTTTTTTGTTTTTTTGTTTTTGAATGTCCAGAGGACCAGACTGAACTTTGTTAGATTTACCGTATTTTCTGGCGTATAAGTCGCAGTTTTTTAAAAACAAATTTTCATGTCCTGCGACTTATCCGGCGAAGCAACATATTTAGGGATTTTTTATCATATTTTTAGACCAATTTTTGGCTGAGATATGACCGTTTCCATTCATTCTGATGAAAAAAATGGAGCAGTACCACTTTCGGCCGCTAGGGTCCACCGACCGTTCCCAGCTCATGTGTCCAACAGCAGATTCATCTGGTCGGACTCACTCTGTCACAGCCCGGCCTCCTGCTCTCTGGAGGTCTGAACTACTGTTAGCTCAGTGTTTTACTGTTGGCAAAATAGCTCATGAACCACAGGACAGATTTTGATGAAACTTGCAGAAAGTAATCACTGGATGGACATTTACAACTGATTAGCTGTAGGAGATGTTTGAGCTAAAATTCGATTTATTTATAATTTATTTTCGCAGCGCGCGCGCACGTTTGGAAGACCGTCAAAGCGAAACAATTTAAATCCAGCTGATTTGAACATTACGTTAATTTTTAAAGGAAAAGTTCAGCTCAGAAACACTTTTGCTATAATGTCAGCAAACATATTTTTTAAGGTGTTGTTAAATTTTAAAGAAATGAAGCGTATCCGCTCGCTGCGCGTGCACGCTTCGCAGCACCGACGTAGCGAAACTATTTTTTTAAATTCAGCTGATTTGGCCGGTACGTGCATTTATTAAGGAAAAGTTTAGCTCAGACACACCTTTGCTATCATTTTCAGCAAACAAATAATTGTTTTTAAGTGTTAATCTTGTTAAAGTCCTACCGTGCACGCTCCTGTGGCCATTTTGCAGCCAATCCATTTTGGGCAAAACACCAGCCCACATTTCCGGGTTGTCACCGCTGACGCGTAACATACGCGACGCGTCAGCAGTGACGCATAATAGATGTGACGTATACGGAGGTGCGACACGTTTATGGATTTTTCCACTTTATTGGACATAACTGGACTGATGCGACTTATAGGGCGGTGCGAGTTTTCAGCCGGAAAGTACAGTACATATTGATGTTTTTGTAGAATCTGGTTCATCAGATTTAATTCCAGTTTATTTATATAGCGCCAAGTCACAATAGAAGTCGTCTCCGGGCACTGAACAGAAATATTTATATAAAAAATATTAACAGAAACATTCATATATAAAAATAATAGTTTAACATTATTTGTCTGAGGAGTAGACTGCTTCGAGTTTAACTCATCGCAGAACATTAGCAGGATTTGGGTTCTGGACACGCCTCCAGAATTAGTCCTAAAGTGCAGGTGCAAATCCAGGCTGAGCAGAGTTGGGGCTGATTAGGAGCAGTGCAAATGGGGCAATAGAGACAACCAAGACAACCATTCACTCTCACTCGCACCTAGGGATAATTTAATAATAATAATGTCACATTTTTGTCATCTGTGTATGTTTCCATACAAGACGAAATTTGCTCTGCATTTAACCCAATCACCACCAGGTGGGGCAGTGGCAGCTATAGAAAGTGCACCGGGGAGCAATTGGGATGAGGTGTGCTGCTCAAACACACCACAAGTTATGCCGTGACTGGGGTTTGAACCTGGGTCCTTCGGGTCCCAAGTCAGTTCCCCTGCCACTACACCATCTTGGCCCCTTTAGAGTTACCAGTCAGCCCAGCATGCATGTTTTTAGTCTGTGGGAGGAAACTGGAGTACGGTACCTTGAGAAAACCCACACATGCACGGAGAGAACATGCAAACTCCACCCAGAAAGGCCCCCGGACCGGGATTTGAATCGAGGACGTGGTCGCTGAGATGCAGCAGCTTTACCAGTTGTGCCAATGTGCTGCCTTAACACTAACAAAATTTGCATAAAATGTTTTAAACTTTGGCATGCAAGGCATCAAGTCATGTGCATTTTTTATTTGTATTTACATTTATAGCTAATTGTTTTAGTCAGAAATGTTTTTCAATAGTTCTCTTAACTTTCACAGGAAGCCAGAAAGGAGGTCGTTCAGGGCCTACACTGCTGTGCTGTACATTGACCCACGCATGAGGATTTTTATCCAGGGACATAAAGTTAGGACTAAGAGACTGTCCTGCTGCCTTTATAAACCAAGGTAATTTCATAATGTCCATAAATGATGACTGACATGGTGTTTTGTTTTTTTAATGAGATTTTGACATCCATTTTTTTATTTTTAAGGATGTATAAATACACATCCACTCGTTTCAAAACACGTGCTGAACATGAAGTTAAAAAGGCAGATCATCTTGCAAAAATTGGTAAGTTCTTGATGGAATAATTAAAAGTTATTTTCTTTGTTTCTAATTTAACTGGACTTGATTCTGTTTTGACTTTCAGCTGAGGAGAAGGCCAGAGAAGCAGACAGCAAACGTATAGCTATGGAGACCAAATTAGGAGAGGACATATCAAAAGATTCAAGGGTGAGAAAAGGCTTTTTTGTCAAATACAAATTATTTTATGTGGGCTGGTGTCTGTCCCTGCAGACAGTGTTTGTTTACTTTTTTAAATCACAAAACCTATTTATTTAAATAACTGATTTCTTCCCTTTTATTTTAGGCGATTCTGAGGAAAGTCCAGGATTCAGCCATGATGCTGCGAAGGGAGGCTGACATAAGGAAAAGAAATCTTGAAGCCAAACAAAAGTATGTTATATATATATATATATACGTATATATAGATACAGTATAGATATAGATATATAGATATATATAGATATTAGATTTAAAAAAAAACTTTTTTTTACTCTAAAGCAGAGTTGGTGTTCTTATCTACATCTGTACTGTCACTTAATTATCTATATTGAAAGTTATTTGTGAGGGCAGACT
>JBBPBX010069517.1:0-18840 GCA_038048925.1 Garcialebias charrua
TGCCAAATGGAGGGAAAGTTTTGATCCGAACCTGACTAAAAAGTTCGGTCCTTATTCATAGTGACTTTGGCGCTCAGTGGATGCAGAGAGCTGTATGGAACTGACCGGGAATTGGACCAGAACCAGACTTCCAGTCTTATTGGTCAATCTGAGCGCTGCTTGCCGGCCCATGAGGCCTCTCGAGTGGGGAGGCGTTACTTGGAGGTCCGGTGTCTTTTCAGGAGCTCACCAGGACTTTTTGATTTGGATCCCTCTGGATTATTTAGACTCAATCTCTAGACCAGTGTTTTTCAACCACTGTGCCTAGGCACACTAGTGTGCCGCGAGTGATCGTCAGGTGTGCCTTGGAAATTATCAAAAAAGCCCCCCATTTCTACAACCTCTTTAAATTTAAGACCACATTGTTGTGGTACTGTTCAGGTGTATTTTTGAAGACATGTTAAGTGCAATTTGAAATAAGAAATATAAAATTTGATAAAACTACATTTTTGTGTTTATTTAATTCCTATTCAAGACACTTTGATAAGAATGACTATATATTTAATATAGGCGGATACAGTGTATCTATGTTTACAATTTTGGTTGGTGGTGTGCCTCGGGATTTTTTTCAATGAAAACACTGTGCCTTGGCTCAAAAAAGGTTGAAAAACACTGCTCTAGACCAATGTGTACGGTAGATTTCAACTGGACCAAGGCTGGTTAGTTCCCATATAAAATATTGCAGTACTGTACAGTCAGTACATATATTGTATGTTTCTAAAATGATGTAGGTTTAAGAGCTTAGAACATTGTAAGAGTGTGGGAAGGGTTTTTAAAGTCTTCATCCATCCATCCATCCATCCATTTTCTTAAAATATATATAAATACTAAAATTAATATGTTTCTACTTCACGGTTGTTCACTTATTGCGGGGGTGTCTGGAACATAACACCTGCAATAATCGAGGGACCACTGTACTATGAATAATGAAGATACATCCTGTCAGGTAAAGGCTGAGTTATACTCGCGCTTTGGTCCGCTGGCCCTCTGCGCGCGAACTGCGCTCGCACTGAGCCGTGCGGCTTCTGCGTTTAGAGTTTCGCCGCTGTGTTTATGGTTGACGCACGGCGGAGCATGGCAAAGTGCTGTTCTTTTACGGGCCAGCAGGTGGCAGTAGCCTCTAAAACCTGTGCATATGTTGCAAGAAAGGGTAGAAGAAGAAATCTACCGTAGAAGAAGAACTGTTTGAAATCACACAACAACAAAAAAATGCTCCGCTCGCGTGCTGAATAATAAGAACAACAGTTTTTGTGTCTTGCGGTTTTAATGCATGGAGTCAGCGAGGAGGAAGCGATCACGTGACTTTTGGCAAAACAACAAAAGAAAAGTCCAGCTGAAGAAGGTGAATTTAATACATTTGTATCACATAAAAACATTCCTCCATGCGTCGCGATGCCGTCTCCACGACCACAGCGGTGCAGACAGCTGCAGGCTCTGGCGTGAAGGTCCCCACCCGAATCAATTCTGTAGCGCCCACCGCGCGCGCACTAGGCTTGCAGAGTTTCAAAAAATCAGAGGTGCACGACACGCGCCAAGACGACGCGCGGGGCCTACGCGCAGGGGCGGGGACGGTGAAATTGCGTCACTTTTGGCGCGCGCTGCGCGACGCGTCGAGTACAAATCTAGCTTAAACGTCAGCATGAGATGTGAAGCAGCGATGCAGAGACGGAAGCTCCTGAGCGGGTGAGGCAACCAGAGGAACGCCGGCTCAGGTTTGAGTCAAACTGATGTCCTTGCTTCTGTTGACATGTTTGCACAGTGTTCTTCGTCAGCTCACCTCTATGTAAGCAGTGTCGTTGTTTGCATCTTTGATGTGTGGGAACCAGTCTCGAGGGGGCTTGGAGAGGTGCTTCGACTCAGTAACAAACCACAGCAACTTGGGCCATCCTGCAGGTTCGTACAGAGAATTTGTGACAGACGGACAGACAGAAAAGATCAACACTAACAGATAGAACTGGTATGAACAAGAAAACAGGTAGACATGTACACTTTTTTACTGTCTTAGTCTCAAAGCTTTGCTTTGTCAGAAAAACACACTTTAGTTTCAGCTACACAAATGATTGTAAATGTGCAGATCTGCAAATTCCCCTCCTCCACATCAGGTCTTTATGATTCAAACATGATTAATGGTTGATTTGTAAAGACCTGACGTGGAGGCAGACCTCCCAGAACTCCCCTTTCACCTTTGAACTGTGGGATCTCTCCGGTTGCACTCTTGGGAAGACCTTTATGACAGGCATCGCTGGTCAGAGCCACGGTAACACCACAGCTCCCCAACAGGAATCCAATCTGCTGGCTGCCTGCATCCTGGTGGATGGTACAAAAAACAGGAGGAGATGACAATCAAGCAGAAGGCTTTCTTTTCAGATTCTTGTTTTCATTCATGGAGATAAAAATATGAAAATGGAAGAAAACAAAAAGTGTCTACTGCCATGACACAAAACCCATCAAACATCCTTCAAACATCCATTGTCTTCACTTGCTTTTCCTTTCCAACATGCAGGGGCCTCATTTATCCACAGTGCTTATACATGTACGTGAAAGCAACGGGTGACACTTCTGACTTCATCCGAGCACAGAGAGAGAGAAAAAAGAAAACACAACTCTGTTCACACGTGTGGCAAACATGTTTTTAAACCCCACTCCTTATTTAGGAGCACCTCTGACTCACATCCAATGAAATTTTTCATTTTGTTGCATCCGGCATACATTTTTAACATGTAGAGACGAGAGTCCTGGATGGAAAACATGTTTGCATCTATTTATCTGGAGTTGTGTTGAGCGAGGAGTCAGGTATTCCTTCATGTGCGTCCAATTCCACTTTGATGGGGATGTACAAAGGAAGTGTGCTGGATTCATGTACATGCACAGTTTCATACATCTGGGTTTATTTGTGTGTATGTTGTTTTCTCAATTTATGTGCACACCATGTTTCAGTAAGAAATCTACATATCTTTGTGAGGCCCCTGGTGTCTACTCCTACAGTCACCGTATGAGAGGCGCTGTTCCCCCTGAACAGGCTGCACGTCCACCACAGGCCCACAAGGAGTAAAAAAAGGAGTAAAAAACAGTGTGTGCATGGGGAGAACATGTAAACTCAATACAGACAAACCAGGAGGCGAACCTGAATTTTTCTCCCTGTGAGGTGACAGCTCTATCCACTGTCCCACTGTGCCACCCAGATCTAAAACGTTTGAAGGGAAAATCCTGCAGCACACGTCCAGATTGGCGGAAGGGGTTCAAGTGAGGTAAACGACAAACGATGTTTTCTACTGCAGCAAGTCATCACTGTGTGTAACCATGGCAACGCTTAGCTGCACAAAGTGCTGCAAAGACAGGCGATGATGTCTCACTGTTAGCAGACTGACTGCAGACACTAAAGCTGAAGAACTGAGTGAACTAAAACACAGACAGCAGCTGAAAACTCATGGAGCATATATATTTATGGCTGAAAGCTTCTTTTCAAGAAGACTGAAGACTTTTCTAGTCTCTCAGACAATGGAATGAACTGGATCCTGCCAGACATCAGTATTTTCTTCTACATCGTCTGTGACAGCAGACAGGGTTCTTTCCTGCTTCATGTTCGGACAGGATTTCTTCTCAAATATACTCACGTCCAGCAAAAAGCTAAAACTGAACACCACTAAGGTGTTCACACAAACAAGACTGAAATAAAACACAGCAGGGAGGAACAATGTCCTGTCGAGTGACCTATGAGCTCCAGCAGGGAAACTACAAAACAAGCCGTCATTTAAAACTACAAGAAATATTGTATACAGCTACAAAAATGGCTGAAGTATCATGGTGCCTTATGTGCCTCACTGCATATGCCACTTTGCCTATATACCAACATCAACTACCTCATACATATACTGTGTACATTAACTTATATGCTGCTGTGCCACTCTTTGCAAATGTCAACGCTAGAAACTTCAGTTTATTTTATAGATATACGTTTTTATACTTTTTATACTACTATGCAAAAACTCAGGACAGTATTACACTTTTATTATTTCATTTTATGCTTATGTTCATTGGGTGTTTGGTGTTTTAGGGGTGTTTGGTGTTTCAGTGTTGGTGTAAATTTTCATACTTTTATACTATTATGAAAAAACTCAGGACAGTGTTACACTTTTTTACTATTTTATGCTTATGTTTATTAAATGTTTTAGTGTTTAGTGTTTAGATGGTTACTGTTGCACCGAGGGACTGAGAGAAACGCAATTTCAATCCTGTGTATGTCCTGTACATATTGCAGTTCTGACAATAAAGTTGACTTTGACTTTGACTTTGATGGTGCGTAATGACGTACCTTGCGACTTAGAGGAACTTCAATGGGAACAGGAACCACCTCAGCAAGCAGACAGCCGTAAAAGGCCACCATGAAGGCCACGGGGTCATTGTTGGGGAACACCAGCGCCACCTACGGGAGAAAGGGAAGTTAGCAAGCAGTTTCAAGAATGCTAACGTAATGTTTTGCGCATAACTCCTGTTCTCTGAAGAAAGGAACTATACTTTGTAGGTACAACACATGAAATGTGGAATATCAGACCTCTGCGTGTCCTGATTTAAGACACCTCTAATTATACTTTTAAGTAAATGACGTTATGCCGACAAGACAGGTATATCTCTGTAATTTATCAGTTCTTATGCTCCTCACTTTGCTAAGAACACTTATTCAGGTCAGGCTAACTTTCTGCTGTTAGCGCTGTGTCTAACAAGGCTGCTCCAAATTAGTTTGTGTTTTTGTTGGAGTTAGTCACTGCTGCCTGCTGGTTAGCGTCCCTGCCTGCAAAGTGCTGGTTTTGAGTATTCTTGTACCATACCATACCAATTTATTTATAGAGCACTTAAAACAGCAACAAGGCCACTATAATGTTATTGTTGTTTAAGATGAGCACAAAGCTCATCAAAGAGGCAGATACTGACGATGCTTACACAGAGGTGAGCTAACAGGGACGATGATTTCACTTAAATCTGAGACACTGTTGTGTTGTACTATGTGAACTGACTGAGAGGTAAGACATTATTTGATTTTGAATAATAAACTATTAGTTCACATTAGTAGTTTCAGGATCTTCAGTTTCTATTATTTTGTTTCAGGTCTAACAAACTTCCTTCAGTAAGACCCAGACACCTGGTACTGACATCTGTCCTGAACAATCTTTCAAAAACAGCACAAAACACAGGTCTGAACTGTCTGAACTGCACACACACCTCAGGGTGGGAGTCCACCTTTACTGCCAAATGAAGAAAGATCCAGAGCGATCAGAATGTTTTAGTTCAAAGTGGATTACCAGGAAGCTGTAAGGTGAGACTACGGTAGTTTAGAATTGTTCAGACTGCTCATGGCTGGTTGGACCTGCTGTGATCTCTGTAAGATATTGTGTACTGTGTCAGTAGTAAAACAATAATCTGAGTAGCATTAAGCTGCATCAAATATGCCGGAATAAAAACAGGGATGTTGTTACATTCACAGTAAACTTGTGTAGAATAGCTGGTGGCTGGCAGTGCACCTTTTTATTGTGGTGGACTTCTATGGGTAAAATCTCTGACACTGAGAGTGTTGTGAAGTCTGTAATAATTGTACGCTCCTTAATTGTCTGTTAGATAATTACACATATTAGCTATAGTCCCTTCTCAGCAGTGATGACCCAGACCCTGGACCTGTGGTCGGGGATGTCGCTGAATGGTGTGAGTCTTCCTTTTTAAAGTTAAATGTTTCTAAGACAAAGGAGATGATCATTGATTTTAGAAAAGTCTCTTCAGTTGCAGCTCCTGTGATTATTAAAGCTGGGGTATGTAAGATTGTAATGTAGTCTGTAACTTTTCAAACAATATATATTTTAACATATTTCTTCACTCTGTCACTAGTTTGATGTTAGAGAGGTAATCTCTGAAAAAACTAAAAAAAAATATTGTCCCCTTGCTTCTCCAGGTGGTAAATAAGCATTTCTAAAAAGAAAAGGTGACCCGCCATTTTCCAGCCAATAAAAACAGAGTTTGAATTTGAATCAGCCAATAAAAACAGAGCTTGAATTCAAATTTCAACAGACCACAAGGGGGCAGAGCCATATATGGCTCTGAGGGGGAGGGATCAGAATGCTTTGCTTGTTGAAATTTTTTCTAAGTGCTGCTGTTCTACAGAAACTGCAGACTGAACCTTTAATGGTAAAGCTGTTGAGGCGGTGCATCAATATAAATATCTGTGAACTTTTCTTGATGACAAGCTGACCTTTGATGCACATGTGAACCCACTTTGTAAGAAGACTCACCAGAGAATGTGTTTTTATCAGAAACTCTGTGGTTCTAATGTTGATTCTACATTAATGAGAATGTTTTATGGAGTCTCTTTGAACTTTCACCTTCAGGGAGCGTCAAATGTTACGGAGCGCTTACCAAAAAGTAAGTCCATCTGTTGGTTTGGGTTGTTAACATGCAAAAACAGGAGCAAACTCTAAGGGATTATCAGGATGAGCAGCAAAACTGCTGACATAGCCCTACAGAACCTCACTGACCTACAGAACCTCACTGACCTACACAAGGCGAGGTCAGTGAACAAGGCCAGGGTGATTCTGGCAGATCCTGATCATCCACTCCATGGTGAGTTCAGGTTACTTCCATCTGGACGCAGGTTTCTGCTGCCCAGATGTAGAACGAACAGACTGAACAACTCATTCATCCCTGCAGAGACCAGGCTTCTCAACAAACAGTGATGATCTCTGCACGGCTATTTTGACGTCTCAATGTCTTGTCTAGTATAGATGTTTTATATTTCTACTGACTGTGAAGCTAATTGCCCCTTGGTGATAATAAAGATTCTTTAACTTGAACTTTTAAGAGTTCTGAACTAAATAACTCCACATAAATGTGACATACATGGCTCTGAACGTCATTATAATTGAATAATAGATACACTGAATGTATTGTAAAATTTCCAGATAAACAGACCTGCTGTACCACTGATCAGACAGCACACCGTGTGATGTGGCTATATGTACTGTATTCACATTAATAATTAGTTATTAGTAATTTACATTCAGTCACAAAAATAATATGTCAGGTCTGAACCAAGAGTCTGGGTGCTCCTTTCTTATTTGACCTTAGAAAAAAGGATCATCATGATGCTTTGCTTTGTAACAAAATTGACTACTTACATACAAACTGCAGTGAGTGTAGTATTTGAAACTAAAATAAATCAAAGCACAAATTAAAACTCAAACGTGGAAACATCAATAATATTTTTCTGTTAAGAGTTTTTCAGTTTCTTGTAAATGGTTTTTATACTGTTGGAGAAAAAACAAGTCTAACAAAAGTAGAAAAGTGCTTACATTATTTATTTCAATTAGCTGATTGTGTAGTAATACATTTAGCATGAATCTACATGATAAATATAAAAGTAGTGTTTCAAGTTTTAGCTTGATAAACTTCATTTGTAAACGTCAAACAATATTTCATACAAACTTTTATTAGGTAAAGTGTAGTCATTATTGATGATGACTCATAGTCTTTAAAGCTACTGGTTTTACATAAATCCAGTGCTAGTTCAGCTTAACATAATAATTTAAATGGGTAAAAAGCTGCATTAATATTTTAAACAAGTTAAACAGAAAACATGAGGCTCTAGTTAATGAAGTTTGGAAGTCATATCACGTTATTGATGTTGAGTAGATCTGCGCTCCTCCTTTATTTATTTATTCACACCAAGCTAACAAATTGCAAGTTGACGTTTTGTGTTAGACATTTTTATTCAATGAGCTGTCAAACTCCTACAAAATGTTAATAAAACAACAAATATCTAAGAATAAGTCTGACAAATGAAGCACTGCTGATTCATTACAGCCATTTTGGCAGCTCAGATGATAAAATGAGCAGAAGCAGATATCCAAAGAGGCTGATGGTGGGTGAACGTGACTCACCCGATCACCTGGTCGCACCATCGGCTCCTGCTTGCTGCCTAGTTTGTGGAGGATGTTGTAGGCAAGCTTGATGCTGCGAGACCAGAGCTTCCCTGCAGAGAGACGGATATAGAAAAACATCAAGAAGGAGGGAGAGACGGAGTTCACAGAGTTTGAGTCTTTGCCCCCTCTTTTCTTTTATAAGGAAAATAAACAATGTTTAAATGGATGACATTTAAGAGCTTTCAGAGATCACCATGAATCACTGGGGAACTTAAAGAATGAATCAAAAAGCAGTTGATAAAGAACGAGTGCAGAAAATAGATGGCTCACATTTTGCTCCCTGTCTCTTGAAAACACATTACCATATTTTTCAGACTATAAGGCACACTTAAAATCATTTAATTTTCTCAAAAATTGACAGTGAGCCTCATAATCCGGTACACCTCGTGTATTAATTCTGGTTGTGCTTACTGATCTCGAACTGATTTTATGTGGGACACGGTACTCAAAAATCTGTCAACAAGTTTTACTTTCGCTTAATGCACCTTAAAATGTGGCGTGTCTTGTGTATGAAAACAGACCCGTTCATTGACATTGCACCATATAGTCCGGAAAAAATATGGTACGTCCATGAGGCAAACACAAGATCCTGAAAGAAAACTTTATTGCTGACACTATAATGAATGCACCCCCTGTTATTGTTTTATACCACTCCTCCATGATTTGGCCACCTAGTGGTAGAGGACTTTATATGTCTGAAAGATTCTGACACTGTCAGGGGCAACTACCCCTGGTAGGGTCTCCCAAGGCAAATTGGTCCTAGGTGACAGATAAAAAGCAATTCAGAATACTCTTTTGGACAGAACAAGTAACTCAATGTACCTGGATAGTCAGGGTCACCTTGAAGAAAAGGTCTAAAAATGTTAGGTCCACTGAACGGATTCAAAAAACAAAAAAATGTAGAAGTGTTTTGTCTTTCATCCAAAAGACTATGAAAGACTTGAAGCAAAGGCTTTGGAACCAATTTCCTAAAGAGGGGCTGGGCATTATTCCACTCTGGAGATGCCCATGGTGAGAGGTGACAAGCTGGTGTGGGTCTACTCTTAAGGCCCCCTCATAGCTCTGCGTTCGGCCATACGCCGTATGTACGCCGTACGTATGCAGAGGCACAAGTGTACCATGTACGTGCCAAGCTCAAATTTTACGACCGCATATGCGAGCGCGTTGTCTCACAATAAACTGCCCGGGGGCGGACTGTTTTGTATGTGACACAAATGTATTAAATTCCTCTTCTTCATCCCTGATCTGGACTTTTCTTTAGTTTTTTTGCCAAAAGTCAAGTGATCGCTTCCTCCTCCGCTGACTCCATGACTGAAATGATGAGGAAATGAATGAATTTGTCGCGAGCGAATTAAACTCGTGTCCAACGTGGCTGCGCGAGGTTCTGCAAATTTCCTGGTGGGCTGTGGGCTGCAGGACCAGCGCTCCCTGTTTTTTTTTTTTTTTAGAACTTTTTAATAAGATATAACACCGCTGCGGCTGAAGCTGTGTGAAGCTGCCGGCTCGCTTTTTTCTTCTCCCCCCGACCTGTCAATCAATTCAGTAGGCATGTCAGCAAATGACCAATCAGCGAACGCTCTGCGCTGTGAATTTGGAGCGAAAACGCAAGAACGAACGCAGAGCTGTGCGGGCGAACGTGCACGCACAGAACGCGCGCGTAGTACAGCGTACGGCTGAACGCAGAGCTATGGGGGGGGGCCTTTAGACCCTGACTTGGTGCCTGTGTGTTGGAGTTTTCCCGGTAGTTGAGAGGGTAGTTTCCCTACACCTTTGGGTGAGGGACGGGCTCTGACCGTTGTTTGTGTCTTTGCCACAAACAGCAGTTCGGAGTACCTAGTTTCTTTTTGGAGTCTTTAGCCAGGGTGCTGGAAGGTTCCCCAACTGGGGACTCCTTTATTAGAGGACTTCAATGTCCACATGGGTAGCGACAATGTGACCTGGAGAGTCATGACTGGGGGGAACGCTTCTCTGATCTGATCCTGAGAGATGTCCAGTTGTTGGACTTCTGTGCTAGTCACGATTTGTTGACCACAATATTTCATTTGATCAAACTATACTTTTAAAAGAAGGCACACCCACAATTTATCCCTGCAAAACAATGCATTTCTCTCAATAATTATGTTGACGATTCTCTCAATAATTATGTTGACGATTATTCAATGACAACAGAATTATTCCAAGCCAAATTAAATCCATCTTCAACCGGGTCTGAGGAAAACTGCATCCATATTTGATGTACGTTGACAATTTCCCACCATTAGGGGGCGGCCGTGGCGTAGTGGTAATGGCAGTCGCCCCCCGATCGGAAGGTTGGAGGTTCAAATCCCGGTTCCCCACACCATGTGTCGTTGTGTCCCTGGGCAAGACACTTAACCCCGAGTTGCTCCCAGTAGGACTGGCAGCGCCTTGCATGGCAGACCACCGCTACCGGTGTATGAATGTGTGTATGAATAGGTGGATGGTTGGTATTGTAAAGCGCTTTGGGCCCCCTCATAGGGGGCTGGAAAGCGCTATATAAATAAGCTCCATTTACCATTTTACCATTTACCATTATTCACTCTGCGGACTAAAAATGTTCTTTATAAACAAAGACCACAATTTTGTTGAGAAGTGAGTTTAGTTTACACGTTTCCATGACAACATCTGAATTCTGCACATGTCTTTTTGTGGTCATAATCATTTTTTGTTCTTTTGGACTTTATTACTGTGTATGGATGCTTGTCAAATGTTTAGCAGCCTGTTCTTGTAGTTTTCCAAATCTAAGGCCATGGTCCTCTGTCAGAAAAGGCTGGACTGGCCTGAAAGAGTGAGGTTCCTCAGATGGAGGAGTCAAAGGATCTTTGGGTTTTGGTCATGGATGAGGAAAGAGGAGCGTGGATTGTTGCAGCTTCTGCAGTGTTGCAGACTCTGTGGTTGGAGAGGGAGCTGAACTGCGGGGTGAAGCTCTCTGATCACTGGTTGGTCTAGTTCCTACCTCACCAATGGTCAAATTTTTGCGCAGTGACCAAATCATCATTACAAGCGGTCAAAATGATTTTTCTCCCGCAGGGTGACTGAACTCTCCCTGAACACATGGTTAATGTTCATGTTTGTATAATAAATCTGTTAATAACCGAGGAGAACGACGGAGCGTCTGGTTACCGTATGTGAGCACGTAGAGGGGCTTCCCTGCTGTGTCCAGGCTGGTGAGGCAGGGGGCTTTCGGTGAGATGGTCCCCCAGCGTTGGAGTGCAGCCTCCAGGGACGGCGGCCAGTTTGTGACCACCCCTAGTGCTTCTCCCCGAACTGGTATCATTTCTGCTCCCTCCGGTCGAGGCTGGTTGGGGTCCGGCTGCTGGACTGGAGGTGAGAACACAGACAATCCTGTGAGTGTACAGTCCGCCATCTTTTGTGTTTGACGCAGTTTGAGGGAAAAACACAAAACAGAAACATGGAACTAAAGGGAAGCAGCTGACAGCAGGTTCACTCTGAAACATAACAGCATCGTCTCTACTTATTTTTAACTAGTGGATCTAAAGTCTGGAAACCTGATGTTATCAAGACAACAGTGAAGACTGGATTTAAAGTAAATCATTTCATCTCCACAGATATTCACAATATTGTAAAATACCTCCACATTATGAAAAACATTCTTATTTTCTTCATGCAAACAAGTTTCTAAAATAGATGACAAAAACTGCTGACAGGAAATGAACAGGAGCAGACATCATGGAAACACAGATGGTGAAAGATGAACAAATGGAGCTGCACATCTTTCAGCCTAAGACTGTGAAAATTAATAACTCATCTTCCTTTAAAATCTGCTGTTAACATAAGATAATGTGATATTTATATGAAGCACTCTCATCATCCTGTTCAGATCTGGGTTGTCTAAAAATAATGAAGTCAAGAGAGCTGCAGCGTTTCAAAAGTTCAAACAAAAACTGCACAAGTGTTCTCATAACTTATCTTCTTCTTCCGGCACTCGGCAAGGCAGGTCGCATATCTTTCTGCTCTTCCCTCCCTAAGTTTTTCCTACTCCCTGCTTGCTTTTCGTCTCGTCTGCGACCCTTCAGCGCTCACTCGAACCAATATGGAATTAATAAATTGGGCTGTTTCTTCAATGGATAAGATTTTTTCCACGAAGCGGACCGTGCCAGGAGAAGCTGTCTGTCCCTCCGACACACACGCGGCTGGATACGTGCTGGACTCGTGGGGTCAGTGGCAGCCCATGTGTCTGACCGTCTTAAGTGTCGAGGACGTGGAGGATTTGTGGATTATTGGATTATTGGTAGCAACTGCTCTGTTTTTTGGCGTAAGCGGAGTTGTTTGTTACTGGAAACTGAGGGAGGCTTCGGCAGCTATCAGCGCGCTGTCGGCACTGCCTGATCAGCAAAATTCTCTGAACCGGGCCGTGAGCTCCTCATCCCAGCTGTTGTATGAGCTCAATCGCTCGCTTGGAGCGGTGGTGGATCACCGCGGACCTGCTGTGCGTTTTGGGACTTGTTTACAGCCACCCCGGATCAATCAAGGGACAGATGGGAGCTCATAGAGCGGAGAGGAGCGGAACCACATATTTGGATTTTTTTCGGCCATGAAACAGCACCACAGACTTGATGGCGGCAGTGGAAAAGAACACTGTGGTCTATTGGATAACAAACAAGAATATTATCTGGCTTCTGTACATGTCCTTGAAAAGTAGGCTGTCGGAAGCCATTCTCCTGGGAGCGAGGAGCTGAAGAAACCTGCTGCCCCCCCCCCCCAGAGATTTCTGTGAAGCCTCAGATAACACCCAGCTGCACATCTGCTGAACTCTGTGTTTGTCTGAAATTACTCACAGACTTATCTCCTTGCCTGCCGTCTCTCCATTTGTTATTGTAACTAAATGTGCTTTTTGATATGGTTTTTACTGGATCACGCGGTGTCTTGAAGACAAAATGTGATTCATCTTTTTTTAATATCAATGCTGTAAAACCCCGTGTCTTTGCCTGTTTTCCTGCTTTTGACCTTCATCTGGGGACAGATGAGCGGCCGCGCTATAAGTATATCATGTGTTGATAAACATATCATGTGTTGATAAACATGTCATGTGCTTTGTTGAGCTGCAGCTTTTTTGCACTCATTCTCTCTCCTGGATGACTGTAACTACATATTTACGTTGTATTGGTGAAAATTGATGCAATGTCAATAAACCTTCTTATGTCTTATGTCTTATAAATATTCACGTTTTAATGACAATAACAATTTGAGCAGCATTAAAATTGTTTCAAGTGGAATATTTTTTTTTAAATTTTTAAACATGTGTGTATATTATTTTGTTAAAAATGACTAAATAAAGATCTGCTTCAGGCAGTAAATCTGTTGAATGCCACCTCTTTCTGTGTAACCAAACGAACACGGGAAAGATTCAGTTCTTTCAGCTCAGCCTCTGCTCTCCAAATGTTACTGAAAGCTCACTGCACAGCCGTCTGCAGTCTCTGACCTCAGTCATGGAGGAAACAAGTCAAGAGTCTCCAGACAGTCTCCATGTGCCTATGGTTTGTATTTTTATGGGGCTAAAGAGGCTTGAAGAACATCAGCTATGGAGTTCAGTTGATTTCAACCATTTTAAACAATATTTATTATAACGGTCATCACAGTCAGAGGCCCTGAACAAAACAAAGAGTGAGAAATCTCAGACGTGTAAATATCCAAATCTCCATAACCCACATAACAAGACACTGACATCTGTGGAGTTTTAACATGACTGCTTTAAAAGACACATCCTTTCTAGAAAACATGATAACCGGTTTTTACAATACAGGTAGTCCTCAGGTTACGACGGTCTCGAGTTACGACGTTTCGTGGTTACAACACATCTCCCATTTACTATGAAAAGCCTTATTTCGAGTTACGCAGTTTTACGTCATAAACGTCGTGGCGCAGTGGCGGAAGAATACAGTATTGTACTGTGAACGCGGTTTTACGTCGTAAATCTCGTAAAGCAGCGGCTGTAAATATTGTACTGTACGCTGTGCAGCGGCAGAGGAATACTGTACTGTACTGTGAATGCGGTTTTACCACCGTTTTACACCAACATACACTGTCACACACATGGAGGGGGGGTCAATTAAATGTTAAATCCTCAAACAGCCACAACAACATGGACGCGAAACAACACTGAATCACACAAAAAAGGTGTGAGTCCAAACTCGCCAAGCAAAACTAACGTGCAACAAGCAAATATCAAAAGCCACAATAGGATTGGACAAGACATGTGGTCTGTATGTCTAGGAGTGGTTCACAGGACACATAACATCTGGAGTCCAGCAGCTGTACCCATTTTAAAGGATCTTTATAGAAACAATCATCACAGGCAGAACAGGCTGGGAGTCCCAGACAAAAGAAACAGAGAAGAAGAAGAAGAAGAAGAAGAAGAAGAAGCCTTGAACAAACTGAGCAGTTCTTCAGATTTGGACCGCTCCCCTGAACTCATCATCTTCAAACTGAACAAAGAACAAACCAGACTTTGGTAACTCCCAACTCCAACCAACAAAGATAAGTAACAAACTGTGCAGAGCTGGCACCTATTATCAAAGGAGTGAGCATGGAGATGAAGCGCAGCACTAACATACATCAGGCCAAGTCCAGCACCCTCCAGGCAGAGCGTGTTCCTTTTAAAGTATTGCCAACAAATCAGGTCTAGAAACAGCAGACATGTTAATTAAGCAGACACTAATTTGTGAAAATGATACAAGGACGAGCGTTAGTGCCACTGAGCAGTAAGGACAAACACAAAGCCTTATTTTAATCACTAGTAAATAAAACTGCTCTTTCATTTGTTCTTTCCTTGCAAACATTTCTTGGAACCTGCATAGTTAATATTTATAATGAGCCCAATAGACTTACTTTAAAATGTTTGTACTCATGTGCTGCATTACTCCAACTTCAGAGAAAAAATTACATTCTGAGCTAAGTGAAGCTAAAACTGAACACCAGCACCACTGATTTACAGATGTGGACCGTTCGCACCATGTCACATACAGTACTACAATAAAACATGTCATCTGGCAAGTCCATTCAGCCATTAATCCACTATTCTGGTGAACGATCCCATCAACTTAAAGAATGTGGGTCTCTGGCAGCTTGTAGGTAGATGTGGTCCTGTTCTGGGAAGATGTTTGCACTTTGGCTTGGCCTGTCACTTAGGAAGCAGCCGTTTGTGCGTTGCTACTTTGTTGCAGAAGTGGAGCACAACACAGTTCACAATACAAACACAATCGACAAATGCGTTTGAAATGAGGGCGCTGTGGCCACCTCCTCCCCTGAGCCAAATGCAAAGTTTAAAACCAGGCCTCCATGAAGATAAGCATCTGAAAGTTTTATTATCTGCTGATCTGGCTGCGTTATAATCTTTGTTTAGATTGCAGTAACTAGATATGAACTTCAGAAGCTTGTCATGAGAGCACTGACACACACAAGCTCTAAGCATCACAGATGGTGGAAGAGCCACGGACACAGACTGACACATCGAGCAAACATGAAAACTAACAAGTTTAATACTAATAGTATCAAAACAAAACAAGAAGTTGACATGGCACAAAAATACAACTGAACAGAATGTAACAAGGAGACACAGAGGGCTACCAGACAGGCATGAGGCACAATGCTGAAGAGTGAGAACTGAGACTTTGTCTTAATGACTAAACCAACAGGCTGCCAAACAAACCAAATGAACAAAAAGGAAACATAGAAGCTAAAAGAGATCAAAATAAAACTCAAAACAGAAACTGAACCCTCACATCATGACGGGAAGTTCCTACAGCTACAGTTTCTCATGTTTTATTTGAAGTGTTAAGTTCTTAATCTCTGCATTTAGTTCTCAGTCATCCAGGTCATGGTCAATTAAAAAAAGAGTTAAAAAACAAAACTGGACTTCTATTCTGAAGCTGATGATGTTTTGATTCTCATCCAGGAGGCTGGTGTAGTAGTCAAGACCACGTAACCCGACACCATGTCAAGACCAAGACTATCGGGGTCCGAGACCATGTCAAGACCAAGACCGAAGGAGGGCGAGACCAAGTCAGTCTTTTCACAGATTATCTGTTTTATAGCATACTGTCATGACATAGTGACAGTTAAAAAATGTGTAAAAAACATATGCATAATTTTTTTTTTTTTTTATAAAAGTGACACTTAAATTTTGCTTGCTTTTGAATGAATGTAGCAGCTTTTATAAAATTTCAAAGCTACATAACAAAGAAGTCAGACATTCAGTGGTTTTTGCACAATAATTTTCATGTCACAAAACTTAAGCTAAACAGACAAGACACCTTCATTTATTTATCATTTTTAATCATTTTCTAATTTTACATAATTTATTTGTTCAAAAATCATGGTTTTGCTCAATAACTCATTAGAAAGTGCTTTAAAATGATAAATAAATGATGTTGTCTTGTGTGTCAGGTCTATTAGAGTGGTTTAACATTAGTTTTGTGTCAGTGGGTCAAATGATGTGAAATATATTAATTTTTGTTTCTGAATAGTGTTTGGTTCGGTAATTTGTTGACGGTCCCTAAGCGAATTGTTACATCTCAGAGGACGAGCAGACTGAACGCAGCTGACTGAAATCAGACTGCCTGCTTCAGACCGAATGAGAGGAACACACCGCTGAGGACACAGAGCTTGACTGTCCAACGTAAAACTGACTTCAATGCGGTAGAGGACAGAGGCTCCAGCAGAGCACGAACAGTTCAAAAACAAATTGAAATGAGAAAAAAAAGCTATTTATTAACTGATTAAATCGTGTTTTGAACTGATTATTGCAAGTGAGTCTATTCTGACCCAAATGCAGCCGTGACTGGTTCTGGGTGAGGCTTTACGGCAGACAGATGCTCCTCTCTCTTTCAGGTACTGAGTACCGGTGCAGAATCTTTTATTGATACGCAGTACTGGACCATACCGGCTTACTTTCACCCCTGGTTGTGATGTTACGTTCTGTTGTCTGTTTTGTTCTGTTGGTACAGAACCAAATTCTGGCTCTGGTCGAGGCAGCATCTTCTCTCCTTCTCTCCTTCCCTCCCAACTTTTCCTCACCCTGCGTGGCTTCTTTGTCTTGTCTGCAGCTCCTCAGTACTCATCTCTCGAACACAAATTGATTATGGATTTGGTTTTGTGGACGATCAATTCTATTGACAAGATTTTTCTACCAAGCGGCAAGGTCCAAAAGAACCAGCTTGTAATTCACAGACGCATTCTGGGGGATACGTCATGGATTCCTGGGGGGAATGGAAGGTGATGTGTCAGTCAGTCCTATCTGTGGAGGATGTGGAAGATATGTATATAACTGGATTTTTGATAGCAGGTGCTTTGCTTTTCGGCGTTTGTGGAGCACTGTTCTATCAGAAAATGAGGAAGACTTCAGCAGCAATTAATGTCATGTCGAAGCTCCAGAGTCAAAGTGAGAGTTTGATCCGTGCCGTGACCAAAATAAATAAGCTGCTTTACGAGCTGAACCGGAAGATGCACGCGATCTCTGAGAACCGCAGGCCACCCGCAGGGTTTGGGACTCGTGGACGTTGTGGTAGTGGTCTCAATCTAGAAGAGGATTCATAGCTTGGATCAGTTGAAAGGTTCCCACAATTTGGATCATATTGGATTAGATCGTCCGGCAGGACTCAAGGCTGCAGAAAATTAAACTGTCTGCCTGAAGTGGAAAATATTCATGCTTATGTCAAATCTGACTCCCCAAACAGCCTTGGAAAGGTTGGATATCAAATTTCTCCTGGGACATGAGCAACTGAGGAAAAACAACTGCATCTATCTATCACGTACCCCACCCCCTCCCCGGAGAACTCTCTGTGAGCGCTTATCAGAGGTGCCGGCTGGTAACATCAACAGAACTGTTGCTGATCTGAAAAAGGCTTATGGACTAATCTCACTGCCTTGACCTCAAATGCATATGTGATTGTCTTAACAGCTGGTAGAGTTTTTTGATTTCTCATATAGTGTCCAAACAGACAAGATGTGAAAGATCTTTTTTGTAATACCACCACCTACCCTCATGTTATCTACCCCTTTTTTCATATCTAAGATTGTGGTGGCGCCGAAATGGCTGTGGCTTCGTGCACTCGGCCCATCTTTAAGACGACTGTGCGTAATTCAATCATGTTGTATTGTGCCTTGGTGCAATGTCAATGTCAATAAAGATATTCTGAATCTGATATTCTGATGTGCGAGTTAAAGGGGGTGGGCGTGACAGCGTTAACAAAAACATGTCTTTAGTAATGAGTCACATGATCACTTAGGATCACATGAATCAGTACGTTTTGCATCCAATAAAAACAAGATGTTAACAAATAAACTGGACAATATTCTGGTAATCTAGTGACATTTCCACAGTTGTGGTGTTGACTGGTCTTGAAATAAAATCCAGAATCCTCAATATCTGAGATTGAGATAAGACCGAGACCAAATGCAGTAGAGTCCGAGACAAGACCAAGACCATCAAAAAGGTGGTCTTGAGACCGGTCTCAAGACCAAGATCTGTCTTGAGTAGTACAACACTACAGGAGGCTTTAACGATTCAAACATGTCTGGAGCTAGCCCAGGGGTCGGCAACTTGTAGTTCTTTCATCCCTCTACTGCGGCTCCCTGTGTCTTTGGAAAATACAGTAAATAATGAGTATTTACTTTAAATGTATTCTTATTTTAGTTAGTTAGTTTTTTAAATGTAATTCTAAATATGAAGATAATGAAGTTCTTGTAACATTAAAATAAAAAGGTTTTAATTGTAACAAATATGTGTCACAATCACGATGTGCAATGAGGTAGACAGCAAATATTCTGACCTGCTGCATAACAGAGTCCGGTGGCCGTCCAG
>JBBPBX010069518.1:0-18840 GCA_038048925.1 Garcialebias charrua
TTTGTGTTTTTGTTTTTTAGGAAAGATCCTTCCTCTTAACCATTGTTGTAATATAACCAGAATTCAATTTTTGTCACTAACAGAACTCCATAAATTTAACGTAACTTTACAGTTCTAAACACAATATCACACACAATATCACACACGGGCCCACACTCACACACACACATACACACACACACATACACAACCCGGTACCGGTAAAAGCTTGCGTTGCAGGCCTGATGAAGCTAGGGTGCGCTGTCGTCGTGGTAATCCTCTTCTCCCCCCCGTTTAAACAACAAACACAGACCTGCTCCTTCGCAGACGTCCTTTGTCAAGGTTGCTTTGTGAGTCCAACTTCTTTTAGAACTTAGCCACCTGATTTGCAGGACTACGTCTAAATCTCACTGGAGCAGCGTCACCATGTTGACGCTTTTCTCTCGCCACTTTGGATCAGCCGCAGTCCTCGGGTCAGCCGTAGTTCACCTCCGCCGTTCTTCCCTCAGACACTCTTCTGCAGGTTTCCTATACACCTTGTATAGGTTTACTTGTGACTAAAACAGCCCACTTTGTTCTCCCACCTCAACGTCTGTCCGCATTAGCAACAGTCTCCATCCGTTTTTCTTCCTTTCTTTTCCCGCCTCTCCTCTCTTCTTCTTCCCATCAACCCCCTGTCCCGTTTTGTTTTCTATGTTGCGTTCACTTGTCCCTCGTTAACCTCACTACTTTCGTAGATAGGACATTCAATACAGTCTTTAAAATAATGAGGTAAATGATTAAACAATAATACACTTGTTTAAGTAAACAAGTCTCCTCGAAAAAAGCTTCAGCTTTCTGCTTCTTCATATATTTCTCTCGTTACAACAGTAACCGCTCCCCGCATGTATAAGCACTCAGTTTAAAAATATATGTAGTGGACCTACCCAGGGTCAAACTAGGGTTTTGAACTGTCCAGTGATGACCTGTACTGACCTCTCAGTAAAGCGAGACATTTACTACAAATTATTCCATTAGTTGTAATCTGAGAACATAGTCACCAAAAGAGACTATTTCTATCTTTGATTTTATTCTAATGTAATCAAAAGAATAACTTTTGTCATTTTCATGATATATGTTATATGCTGTTATTCTTTAAATATGAAGCATGACTGTGTTACTTGATCAAATGAAAGGGTGTCAAAGTTCAGATAAAAGGTCAAACTGACTTACACAGAAATTGTTTTTGTTGAGTTTCAGCTAAAACTCTCATCTAGCGTCTGAAAGTCTCTTCACTCAGATACTTTTCCTAAACAATTTCCCTCTGCTCTGGCTGTAACCTTGGGTCGTGATAACGGCAAGTGAACTCCTCGACTGCTTCTTCTGGACCAATGAAAAAGAGACAAGTCTCTCTCATCTTAGATCCTTCCTTAAAGTTCTAAGCTGTTGCTGGAACTGAGAGTCTGCTGGGAACTTCAAGAGATGTGAACTTTTCCCAAAGAGCTGGATGGACGTTTAGTCACACGCTAAGGACACGTCATCCAGTTAAGGACTAATAACATGCTGTTATGAGTCCACTTAGAACGAGCGTAAGCTCAAAACTTTGTTTATTCCTTCCTGGAATAGTTATCTTGAAGTCAGAGGCCAGGAGCTGACGCATTTTCTGATGACCAACGCGAAACCAGGAGACGTTGAAAACGTAAACGAGAACCGGCTCGGACGTGCTGGGCCTGAAGGACTCTGTGCATCTGAAAGGCTGGTGTCATCTCTTTATCAGACTCGTCGTCGAAGGTAAAGAGCTGTTTACAAACGTACCTGGATTTTAGCAGAAGTCGGATGGGAAGTGTCACTTCTGGTAACATGCTCAAGACAATTTCCTTTAAACCATCTCTCCATCTTTCCTCCTACCTCTTCTCCCCTCAATTCTAAGCTGGAAACTATTTAAGTCATAGAGCCTCAGACTAAATATGTTAACATCCTGTATTTAATAATAATAATAATAATAATAATAATAATAATAATTAATTCAATTTATAACGCACTTTTCATTACTGAAAATCTCAAAGTGCTACACATATATTGAATGCTACACACATTCATAAACCGGTGGCGGCAGACTACCATGCAAGGTGCTTTCCAGTCCTACCGGGAGCAACTCAGGGTTAAGTGTCTTGCCCAAGGACACAACGACACATGGTGCGGGTCCCGGGAGTCGAACCGCCAACTTTCCGATCGGGAGACGACTGCCATTACCACTACACCACGGCCGCCCTGCATTTATGTCTGTTGTGTTACAATTTAAATGTGCTGACGTGTTAAATTGCAAGAAAGTGAAATCATGTCAATCAAGTGTAATGGTGTTAATTTAGTTGATTTATTTTAAATAAATGGTAGTGTCTCCTGGCATACCAAACTAAGTCAATGTCCATTGTCAATCTGTGGCTTCTGTTTTACTTATCCATCATAAAGATCACAGAAATATTGGGTAAACTGAAAAAGAAAAGAATCCGTGAAATTACTATTCAATCTGAATAAGTAATTAATTAAGGATAAAGAGGTCAGCTTAACACTGACCCCTGATAAAATCCTTTACATCTGGGTGGCACTGTATGTGTGTAAAGACACAATATGGTGGCTCCTTCATGTTTACTTCATCTGGTGGCCCAGTACGAGTTTTCTGAAAGTTTATTGATAAATCTGTGGTCTCTCATGAACTGTAACGTCATGTTTGCATATTAGGATCCAAGTTTTAAACTCTGAGGATAATAATTTGGGCTGGAAGTGTTCAAGACAGGCAGATTCTGCATGTTTTTATCATTTGAGGCTGAGAGATTGTTATTCGTTCAACTCTTTTACACGCTGTTGAGAGCTTTTAGGTGAAGTTTTGTCAGCCTGTGGTCTGTGGGGGGGGTTCTGGTTCTGTTCGGTCCAGTTCACGCAGACTCCTGTACAAAGCTTTGTTGACCGCCGAGTCAAAAGCCTGAAGAGCTATTATTAACATCTACCGGATCGCTGTGTGTGGTATTTTACATGTTAGAGCAGGTCAAAGAAGCATGTTACTGTTAGAGCGTGTCGGATAGTGGTTCTGAAACCCGAATTCAGCTCCTTTAAAGTGGACGGAACCGACCTTGAACGCGGCTCCGAAGAGAGTCCGTGTTGTGTTACAGTTGACGTGCTGGTTACTGAGCGTAGCTAAGTTGTGCCTGTTTTAAATGTGATTGCCATGTTTCAGAATTTTTGAGAGTTAATTTGAAGCGTTTGAGTTGTGAAAAGAGTCTATAAAGTTGCGTTCTATTGTGCTAAGGTAACGTTAAGGCGACGTGTCCTACACGTTTGTTTATGAGCTGTGATTGGATAAACGAGAGCTGTGAGCTGTCAATCACTCTCGTAGCGAGCGCTGATTCGCTGAATTGGGAACGCACGCCGTTGCGACCAACCCACTTTGTCGTCATTTCCGGCACTGCATTGGTCGAAGGTAAGAAAACTACATTCACCATGAATGCTTGGGAATAGTACTACAAGCGCTGTGATTGATTGGTTGACATCACGTATCTGTGTAGCGAGCTCCGCCTTGCTCAACGGAAGCTGGTGACGCGCTACGTCGACCCGCCTATTTTTGTCGTCATTTCCAGGTGCCAACACTTTGGGTGACAAGCAGTTCACACTCATAGGACAAACGGAGATTTCACTTAAAGTTTAAAAACTAATTTGAAGCCATCTAAACTGTCTAACAACATAGATTTGTCTCTGACAAGAACGTGGTTCGAGCGTTTATCACGGACACACTAGAAACTAACTCTAAAAGGTTGTTTTTAGTTTAAATACTGAATAGAAAAAATCAGTCTCCTCGTGATAACATTAACACTACTTTGATTAAGGCTGCGCTTTTTTGCGCAAGTGAACTTTGCTTCTAAATCCCCCGGTCCCTTTCAGTGGGCTATATAATGTCGATTCAAATGCTAATGACCCTACTAAAGACCCATTAATTGTACACCTACACCCCCCACCCCCTACCCCTCAGTCCAAAATCCTTGGACCCAGTGCAGGCCTTGTATAACACATAAGCATTTATCGCTGCCAGGTCAAGCATGTTGTAGAACACGGCGATGGGCCGCACCGTATATAAATGTGCAATCTGGTCCATTATACCGGTGTGTCAGTTGACCTCGGGTCATGTGACCTGTGTCGGTCCGTCAGTTGACCTCATGTCGTGTGACCTGTGTCGGTCCATCAGTTGACTTCATGTCGTGTGACCTATGTCGGTCCGTCAGTTGACCTCAGGTCATGTGACCTGTGTCGGTCCGTCAGTTGACCTCGGGTCAAGTGACCTATGTCGGTCCGTCAGTTGACCTCAGGTCATGTGACCTGTGTCGGTCCATCAGTTGACTTCATGTCGTGTGACCTATGTCGGTCCGTCAGTTGACCTCAGGTCATGTGACCTGTGTCGGTCCGTCAGTTGACCTCGGGTCATGTGACCTGTGTCGGTCCATCAGTTGACCTCAGGTCATGTGACCTGTGTCGGTCCATCAGTTGACTTCATGTCGTGTGACCTATGTCGGTCCGTCAGTTGACCTCAGGTCATGTGACCTGTGTCGGTCCGTCAGTTGACCTCGGGTCATGTGACCTGTGTCGGTCCATCAGTTGACCTCAGGTCATGTGACCTATGTCGGTCCATCAGTTGACTTCATGTCGTGTGACCTATGTCGGTCCGTCAGTTGACCTTAGGTCATGTGACCTGTGTCAGTCCGTCAGTTGACCTCGGGTCATGTGACCTATGTTGGTCCGTCAGTTGACCTCGGGTCATGTGACCTGTGTCGGTCCGTCAGTTGACCTCAGGTCATGTGACCTGTGTCGGTCCATCAGTTGACTTCATGTCGTGTGACCTATGTCGGTCCGTCAGTTGACCTCAGGTCATGTGACCTGTGTCGGTCCGTCAGTTGACCTCGGGTCATGTGACCTGTGTCGGTCCGTCAGTTGACCTCGGGTCATGTGACCTGTGTCGGTCCGTCAGTTGACCTCAGGTCATGTGACCTGTGTCGGTCCATCAGTTGACTTCATGTCGTGTGACCTATGTCGGTCCGTCAGTTGACCTCAGGTCATGTGACCTATGTCGGTCCGTCAGTTGACCTCAGGTCATGTGACCTGTGTCGGTCCATCAGTTGACCTCAGGTCATGTGACCTGTGTCGGTCCATCAGTTGACTTCATGTCGTGTGACCTATGTCGGTCCGTCAGTTGACCTCGGGTCATGTGACCTGTGTCGGTCGTCAGTTGACCTCAGGTCATGTGACCTGTGTCGGTCCATCAGTTGACTTCATGTCGTGTGACCTATGTCGGTCCGTCAGTTGACCTCAGGTCATGTGACCTGTGTCGGTCCGTCAGTTGACCTCGGGTCATGTGACCTGTGTCGGTCCGTCAGTTGACCTCAGGTCATGTGACCTGTGTCGGTCCATCAGTTGACTTCATGTCGTATGACCTATGTCGGTCCGTCAGTTGACCTCAGGTCATGTGACCTGTGTCGGTCCGTCAGTTGACCTCGGGTCATGTGACCTATGTCGGTCCGTCAGATGACCTCGGGTCATGTGACCTGTGTCGGTCCGTCAGTTGACCTCAGGTCATGTGACCTGTGTCGGTCTATCAGTTGACTTCATGTCGTGTGACCTATGTCGGTCCGTCAGTTGACCTTAGGTCATGTGACCTGTGTCGGTCCGTCAGTTGACCTCGGGTCATGTGACCTGTGTCGGTCCGTCAGTTGACCTCAGGTCATGTGACCTGTGTCGGTCCATCAGTTGACTTCATGTCGTGTGACCTATGTCGGTCCGTCAGTTGACCTCAGGTCATGTGACCTGTGTCGGTCCGTCAGTTGACCTCGGGTCATGTGACCTGTGTTGGTCCGTCAGTTGACCTCAGGTCATGTGACCTGTGTCGGTACGTCAGTTGACCTCATGCCGTGTGACCTGTGTCGGTCCGTCAGTTGACGATCGAACGTGCCTTATTTTCACTCACAGGGTCCATCACAAACTATCATGAAGAGACACAGTTGATGGAGGAAACCGATGTGGACAGAGCATTAAAATTGTAACAACTGGAACCACAACGGCTGAAAAGAAAGCAGACAGAGATAAACGTTTGGCTAAATTAAGCCTTCTGTTAAAGGCCAAGCTAGACTTTGAAACTGCTGCACGCCGGGCTGTCTCTACATCATGTTTAACAGCACAAATGGAGGTTGCCACTTTACAGCAGGAGGTAAGGAGTTTAACACAGTCGAGTATTGGCAGCGCTGAACAAACGCGTAGTCTCTACGAAGAATGCACAGTGTTAAAAAGGGATTTTGAACAATCACAAGATGATTTGGAAAAATGTGTGGTGGAGAAGGATAAGTATTACCATCAGTACAAGTCGCTTCAGGCGGATTGTGGGGAGGCACGAGACGCGCTGGACAAATGCACGGACACCCTGGAATCATTATCACTACGGTACACAAGGCTGCAAGATGATTATAGAAAATCACAAGAACAGCACATGATGTTACAACGTGAAAATGATGGGTTAAGAGTCCAACTGAACAGTTGTCGAATAGAGCGTGCATCAGCAATGAACAAACTCTTTGAAGAAGAGAGAAAATGTTTGGATCTCATGAGTAAACACCTTGAGAATCCACCACCTCCGCCGCCCCCTCCCATACCTGATGACCCACTCCCTCCTCCACCGCCCCCGCCCATGCCCGATGCACTACTCCCTCCGCCACCACCCCCACCTCAACAGACATTTGCTGGGATAACCCAATGGCAGGTACCTACGTACCCCATGTCAACAGGTGTACCTGGTGCGCAGATGGGTGGGTATATCACTATCAATGGCTCTCAATTCGCTGTCCCAATAGAACGACTCCATAAAATTTCCTAGTTCGTTCAACGTTTTGAGCCAGGGCAATATGGTTCAACTGAAACCGATACCTATCTGAAAGACATTGAGTTTAAACTGGCATGCTATCCGAACGCTACGGTCGACGATAAAGTCGGTTTAATCAAACTCACCTCAAGCAGAAAAGTGCAGCACTTCATTGCGCGTCAACCAGTCGCCATTTTGAAGGATTACAAACTTTTCTGCGAAACTCTACTGCAAGAATATGCTCCTCGCATGGGAGACGTTGGCTACCAAGCCGCATTGAAAATCACTCAGGGGCAGAATGAACATCCAATCCCATATTATGACAGACTTTTCGAAGCCTTTTTTGGTGATAGGAATGAGCCAGGTATGGAGGATGAACGTGATTTTAAGTTTCTTTTTATGAACAATCTATATTCAGAGATTGGTTCAACGGCCAACCTCATGGCCGACTACAGAGAAAAAACCATGCGTGAATTAAAGGAGTGCGCTATACGTGTTTTTGAAACATACAAGCGACACAAGAAACCCGTAGAAGTGTATCCAGGTGAAAAGGTCAGATACCAAACGCTAGAACTTGAAGGAGCAAGAGCGCCAGCTCACTCTTTTAAGGAAGGCGAGGAAAAACAAAATTTCCAACCTAACAGACCGCAAAATGAAGGTGTCCGCTGGAACAAAGACCAAAAGGGGTCCAGAGACCCGAAGTGGTGCAGGCCGCATCAAGAGGATGAACCCCATCATCAAAAAGGGGGGGCATTCCAAAAGAAAAAGAAATATGGGTCCCAAGGAGACTCATATGAAAGAGGGTGGTCCCAGAGGGGACCCCCGAGCAATGCGCCAGCTCCTGCACCTCAAACTGAACAGTCTGGGGCGAGGAAAAACCCACAGAAGTTCCAGAAAAAAGGCCCTAAACCTCTGTCCTCAGAAGAGATGGAGAACATACGTCGGTTGTTAGAAAGTTTGAAAAAAACAAACAAGGAAAACAAACCTGGAGTAATGTGTAGCACTATCATTGATAGTGACTCAGAACACACAAATAACAGCAATGCCACAATTGCTGACAGTCACCAAGATACTGATGGTCAGGATGCTGACAATCAGGGTACAGACAGTCAACAAGACGTTGATTGTAACCATGACATCATTGTTACAGAGTCCGAGAGCCCCTCATCAGAAAAAGGGGGGGAAAGCTCACTCACCAAAGACAATGACTCGTCACAGACCGATCACTCAGACCCATGTGTGACTGCACTACCAGTACAGGTGAATGAAAATCACACAGACAATGGTAGACGTAACAAACGTCGGAAAAAACCTGATAGGTTCCTGTGTAACATTATCAGGAAGGGGCCCGCTAAGAAGGCTTACCTGTCAATCACATTAGAAGGGGTCCTCACAGAAGAGGCCCTCCTGGATGGTGGGGCCGACATAACCATTATGTCACCCACACTGTTGAAGGAGCTACGGATAGCCGCTAACGGTGTTGACAGGGAAATACCCCTCAAAGAATGTGCTGTAGTATTGCAGGGACTCTCAGAGACGAGAACAACCCTAACAGCTATAGCCATGGTTCACATGCAGATTGGTGAAACGACGCTATACCACCCGGTACACGTGTCCGCCGTTGACTCATTCCCATTTTTGGTCGGCCAAGACTTTATAAACCGCTTCGACGCGATTATAGATTATGGCGATCAGACAATGTGGACCAGAGTGAGCCAACCACTGCCGATCGATATGCCTACACAAGGTGACACTGACTGTCTAACAGCAGGTACCGCGGAAGGCACAAAGGGATCCTCCAACGAGAGCACAATCCCGGTAAGTGAACCTTCAGCAACAGGTGAGGCAGAAAAGGCCCAACAAGAGAGCCTCCTCTGCGAGCTGAAACAGTCAGCACTCACTGAACACTACCTACCACAGGTAGTCAAAGGTGTTGAGATCCAAGGATCCCACACCGATGATGCTGTTCTGTCTCCTTGGACGGAGAAATCAGCGATCAGCCAAGCTTTCTATGGAACCTTGGTTAAAAAACAGTTGGGTCTAGGAATGAACAAAAAAGCTTTCCGCTTTTCGTTAGACCCCAACGATAAACAGGTAATGACCGCAAAAGGGATCATTGACCTGAAACTAATCTGGAACCAACGAGAACTGGATCACCCGTTCCTCGTGGTCCCGAACTTACCACATGCAACCTACATAGGCTCCGACATTTTGGTAAGATTAGGTGTCCGAGTGGACATCAACAACAATGTACTGTGGTCACTAGACACAGCCACAAAGGACTCTCCTGTGCTAACCACAGAGAACCTTAAGGCTGGACAGACCATACCAGAGGTCTGCCAGATTGCTAACAGCCATAACACTGCGGTACCACCTCAGGTTATGAACAAGCCGGTGATGTGTCACATCATGAAAGGACAAGCTATTAGCACAAAACAGGCATACTTTCAACCATCTCCTATGTTTTTCAACTTAGGACTGTCCATGGAGGCCACATGCCAAGTGACCCTCGACTGCAGAACCACGACTGTTGCTGTGTGCAACACAAGCACAGAAGAGGTACTGATCCCAAAAAACACACAGCTAGGATGGTTGATCTCTACTGATTTTCATGATTTTGAGCTAAGCATTCCATTTCTGGGAGGACTCCCAGAAAACTTGATCCCAAATCAACACACGGGGCAAGTCTTGTTCACGAAACCAACACAGGCCATAGCTCTTTTCTCCCCCACTGAGTCCGACCAGGACACTGTCCGCAGGTTCGGTTTCAACAAAGGAGACAGTCTATGCCCCCAAACTTACAGTGCACTACCTGTTGACAGGTTTTACGACACTGAAGGGGACTCACTGGAGCTCCCCAAAGAACAAGAACCCCTCTCAGTTGCTTCACAGATTGACCAGGTGGTCGCCCAAGCCGACGCCCTGAAAACTGATGAAGAAAGGGACAAACTTCGCAAAGTTCTTCTAAAATATGAGAAATCATTCTCAACTGACTCGATGGATTGTGGGTTGACCACGCTCCACACAGTGAGCATCCCAACCCCGCCTAATGCTCCCCCTGCATTTGTCAGACAATACAAGATTCCTCTGGCAGCACATCAACCTATCAGAGAAATCATTAATGACCTGTTAGAAAAAGGTATCATCCGATACTGTAACAGCACTTACTCTGCGCCTTTATGGCCGGTGTTAAAACCAAATGGTAAGTGGAGACTCACTATAGACTACAGAAAGCTAAACAAACAAGTCCCCTTATCACGGTGGCCAATGACCCAGCTCCAACAGGAACTGCCCAAGGTCACCAATGGTAAGTACTTCTCGACCCTCGACGTCGCCTCTGGTTTTTGGACCATCCCTGTGCGCGCCGAGGACCAATACAAACTAGCTTTCACTTTTGGTGGCCGTCAATACACCTTTAACAGGTGTCCCTTTGGCTACGCTAACTCACCTGCAGAGTTCAACATCTTCTTGAACAGAGCATGTCCAGACGCCCACGAGCGTGGGACACTGATTTACGTGGACGATGTCCTTTTGAGGCAGCCAACACTGGACTCACATTTGGCTGAGATCGACCACGTTCTGAATCAACTAACAACTGCTGGTGCTAAGATATCACTGTCAAAATGCCAATGGTGCAGAACCAAAGTGGACTACGTTGGCCTACTTGTAGGTCCAGACGGAGTACAACCACAACTGACTCGCACCCAAGGCCTCGACAATCTCAAAGTCCCCACCAATCTCAAAGAACTACAAAGTTTTCTTGGCGTGTGTAACTACTCGAACCAGTTCATAGAAAACTATGCAGACCTTGCGAAACCACAAAACACAACACCAGCCAGTGACCTTTCTTAACAGTGAACGCATCAGAGATGGTGTGGTAACAAACTCACGTGTTGCAACATGGCTCATGGCGCTTCAAAGTTTTAACCTAGACATACGTTATGGTCAAAACAAGAAGTCACATCTGGGGACGGACTTGGCAATCTGCCAAAAGTGTACACAAGATGTACCAGCCACCCAGCCGCCGGTTGAGGTAAAACCCCCAGTAACTGAAGACCCAAATCACCACTTCTTTGATGACAATATCTGCAAAGATATGACAACATTGTACGTGGATGGATCTTCATTCCTCCGCGACAAAATCTGTAGGGCAGGTGTTGGAGGGGTCCTCCTCCAAGACCAAGAACAGATAACTTTCAGCTACAAATTAGGATCTCAGACTTCTCAGTACGCTGAGATTGCAGGAATCCTAATAGCTCTCCAGATGGTAGTAGAACGCTCCATCAAGACGCTAGTCATCTGCACTGACTCTAACTATGCTCGTTTAAGTTTCGCTTGTCACCTCGCTGTGTGGAAACAGAATGGTTTCCTAACAAGCGACAGAAAAGTGGTCAAACACAAAGAGCTTTTCATAGCGTGTGATCACTTGGTGACATCACACGACTTACAGATCTACTGGAAGAAAGTTCCAGGACATTCTAGAGTCCCAGGCGATGACAAGCACTACAATGACATTGCAGATTCCTTAGCCAAAGAAGGAGCCGACGAAGGTCCTCTATGGTCCTTCGACCCCTCCTGGTTAATCAAGACTCTGCCAACACAACCTACAGTCAGGGTTATGGCAGTCACACGTGCACAGGCCGCAGCCAGACCTGCTGACAACGCAGTCTCTGTACGACCCGCACTGACTGACCCAGACATCATCCAACTACAGAAGTCGGATCCTGCTATCAACTCCATGATACTGTACCTGACTGATCCAGACAAAAACACTCCGTCTAAAGACGAACTGGATTCCGATCCAGACCTTAAAGTCCTTTACCAGCTGCGCAAACAGCTAAAACTAATCAAAGGCATCCTAACTTTCGCTCATGGACCAACGTCCTCACCTGTGTTCGTGGTTCCCCATGACCAAAGGGGGGTGATGTTAGTTCATGCCCATGATCTCCCGTCCGCAGGACACAAAGGAGATAAAGCCACGCTGACGGCATTAAAACAAATTGCCTATTGGCCTGGAATGAAAAAGGATGTCAAGGACTACATTGAAGGGTGCGTGGTCTGTGGCCAGTTTCAGCCAACCAGACCACTTCACAGAGCACCACTGCAAAGCAGAGGCATTGCATTCCCATGGTCTGACCTCCAGATCGACTGGGTTGGACCACTCACTAAGAGCTCTAGAGGAAATAAATATTTTCTCACGGTAACCTGTGCATTTACCAAATGGGTAGAATGCCTACCAGCTCCTAACGACACAGCACAAACCACTGCTATGTTGTTAATGAATCATATATTCTCAAGGTTTGGACTTCCCCTTCGGGTGAACTCAGACCAAGGTACACACTTCACAGGTGAAGTGATGAAAGAACTGTGGAAGACGCTAGGCGTCAAGGCCAACTTTCATGTCGGCTACCACCCACAGGCTTCAGGCCAAGTAGAGAGAGCAAACAGAACTGTGGTGAGTATTTTGAAGAAATACGTGGCTGCAAACCACAAGGACTGGGACGTGAAACTCCCTCTGGTCCTCATGGCCATAAGAGCCACTCCACACACATCAACTGGCATCTCTCCCTTCGAGATGATGACCGGTCGACAAATGACTCTCCCTCTACACCTGTTGTACCAACCAGGCGACGCCGCCATGGCGACAGCCTACACCACACAACAATACATGAAAGATTTGAATGTACACCTCAGAAACACTTTTGCTTTCGCCCAGAAAAACCTGGAAAAATCCGCTGAAGGACGCAAGGCGTACTACGACCAGAAGGCCTCTCATAATGAACTCCAAGTGGGAGACAGAGTCTGGTACTATACGTTCGCCCCAGCAACCGGGAAAGGAGGGTCCGAGACCGGAACTCTCGCCCGCAAACTGATGCCCAGGTGGACTGGACCTCATCTGATAACAGACAAAGTGTCCTCAGTCGTCTACGAAATCAAAATCAGCAAAGGCCGCAAAGAGCCAATTGCTAAATGGGTACATCGAAATCAGATCAAACCTTACAAGGCGTTCAATGACTCCACAAAAGACAAAGATCTCACAAACACACCGACTTCATGGGATAATAAGGTCGTCCAAACACAAGTTAGTAAATAAACTAATCAGGTTTAAACTACCATATTTTCCACCCTATAAGTCGCATTGTCCAATTTGAACTTAGAAACGCTAAGCCTAAAACCCACAACAAAAAACTAACCTTAACAACCGTTTAAATCCACGAGATTTAATTTGACCTCGGTCATAAAGTTGAGACCTGTTTTTCTTGTGTGTTGCACTTTGGAATCTGACGACAAGAGTGTGTCGAAGCAGTGAAACGTTGTTTCCTTGTTGTTTAGTCATTACTGTTGTCATTAGTTGAGATATTGGCCCTCATTCACGAAAATGTTCGTATTTTTATCCTAAATTTCTCCTACTTTTGTTCGTACGAAGCGTTCGTACGAACATGCCACGTCAGATTCAACAAAGTCTTCTATCCTGAGGAAACGTGTGTAAATGGGTTGCGTAAATATGATGAATCCCACCTGTTCTAAACAGCTGCGCGTGCACGCGGAGAGGTCATTTACATAATTCCCACCCCTCAAAACACCATATAAGGCCACGTTTCCTGCCTTCTGACAGCAGGAAGTGTCCATTCATTCAAACTCAAGAAGTAAAAGGAGGAACTTCACGCGTTCGGAGATCTGCTCTCAGTCGCGCTGTGGCTACCCCCCACCCCCCGCAAGTGTCGGATGGTCAAATATCTTTAATTTTAGTGTACTGTGTTACATTATAGTTTCACTTATTCAGAAGAGCTGTGGCGCACCGCTACCCCCCCCCCCCCCGCAAGTGTCGGATGTGTTTTTGAACAGAAGCATTTTAAAATGTCTCGAAACTACAGTTAACTTCATATTAATATTGTAGTGCATATGTTTTGTCTCCCGTGGGTCGTACAGTATCAGAAATCAAGAATAAATGGTTTGATCTGAAAATGGCTTCAAACAAACGTCTCGCCGCAGCACGGACAGGAGGTGGTCAAGGAATAGTCTGAGATGGTGGACAATAAATGCCACGCTGCAAGACGCGTGCCAACATGTTTTGCAGCACAAATGGGTCATGCGCGCACCTCCTGGTCAGCGCGCAACCACATTCTGCAGGTTATATTTCGAATCAGATATAATAATCAATTGCTCCGATGGTGTTTGGCACAAGATCAGTCTTAATTCGTACTTGTTCTGCGGCGGTGTATGGGGATTTTATGTACCTGGGTGTTAATATGAGGAGCGGCTTTGATGACCAAGGGGAGCGCACGACTCACTGAAGCCTGCGCGACACACCAGACAAATTAAACTTAAAATTATAATTCTAATTCAAACAGAATAACCTATTGTCAAGAATAATTATGGTGCGTGATTTTTTTAAACCCAAAATATTTTCTAAATAACGAAATATGAAGTTATTAGTGGAGAAATTCCGTCTGGATGACAGCAGACTGACGCTCCTAAATTATACGACAGGTCCGGACCACTCGTAAATTTTGTTCGTATCTGAAAAAAATCGTAGGATACGAAAACATTGTTGAATGCCACAAATGATCCTAAATCACTCGTACGCACAGTTTAAGAACAAATCTGTGCGTACGAACGGTTCGTGAATGAGGGCCATTGTTTGGTTCTGAACACTCCCAGCCAAAAAGGTTTTGTATTAACATTGGTTAATGAATGATATGGATTTAACTATGCCAACATGCAGTTCGTTTTGTTAAATCTCAATCGTCGAAGAGTCAATGTAGTTTAAAGCTACTCAAGGTACCATAAACTACACTGGTCTCACAATTTCTAAATTGAACCGATTCGATCGTTTCTATTCTAGATTATCTATTCATTTTGATGAGTCTCGCCATAGACTTCAAAATTTATTAGGAATACCAAATCCTACGTCGTTCGTCTAAAAGACAACAGACATTTAGATCAAACTATATTTCATTTTTCTATTTTAGTTTAACCTAAACTAAGTAATGAATGGAGGAATAGTTTGGAATTAGAGGCCTTCGTTACAGAAGCCCTCCAAAATTTTATAGGTATAGATCCCTATATCTAATTTTACAGAATTGATCCACCCCTTAATTGGTAATTGTAGCTGATCTAAACCATGATAGCTTACATACCAGGTGCATATAGGTAAGGCTAATGTAAAATCCCAATCATAAGCCCACCTAAAAACCACATAATTGCATGACACATAGAACCAGAGTGGCACTGACTGGAAGCCAACCAGCCAACAACCTTCGATGTGGGGACCTGCAGCTCCAACGCTTGGTCTTCAACCTCCATCCAAGGGTCGCCTCCTCTGCGTCAATCGAGGGATCCCCTCTACATGCTGATTATAAAAACAATTGTTGCTGATGAAATCACCAACTCTAATCGATATGGAATTACTGCTGTGGAATTACCGCTGTGGATTATAAGACTTTGTTTTCCAAAGGATCACAGACTTTGTTTTCCAAGAGTTAACAGACTCAGTTTTCCAAGGGATTAAAAGCTTACCGCAATGGGATTACCTCCGAACAGTATGGAATTTCCAAAAACTTTATGGGATTATAATTTTTGATTTTTCTTTTCCACTTGCTGGATTACTTCAAGATCAGAGACAGTTCAAGGTTTCCTTTCGTGTTGGACCCCATCCCCAAGGACTGGCGATGGCTTCCAAAAGGGGGGAGATGTAGTGGACCTACCCAGGGTCAAACTAAGGTTTTTGAACTGTCCAGTGATGACCTTTACTGACCTCTCAGTAAAGCAAGACATTTACTACAAATTATTCCATTAGTTGTAATCTGAGAACATAGTCACCAAAAGAGACTATTTCTATCTTTGATTTTATTCTAATGTAATCAAAAGAATAACTTTTGTCATTTTCATGATATATGTTATATGCTGTTATTCTTTTAATATGAAGCATGACTGTGTTACTTGATCAAATGAAAGGGTGTCAAAGTTCAGATAAAAGGTCAAACTGACTTACACAGAAATTGTTTTTGTTGAGTTTCAGCTAAAACTCTCATCTAGCGTCTGAAAGTCTCTTCACTCAGATACTTTTCCTAAACAATTTCCCTCTGCTCTGGCTGTAACCTTGGGTCGTGATAACGGCAAGTGAACTCCTCGACTGCTTCTTCTGGACCAATGAAAAAGAGACAAGTCTCTCTCATCTTAGATCCTTCCTTAAAGTTCTAAGCTGTTGCTGGAACAGAGAGTCTGCTGGGAACTTCAAGAGATGTGAACTTTTCCCAAAGAGCTGGATGGACGTTTAGTCACACGCTAAGGACACGTCATCCAGTTAAGGACTAATAACATGCTGTTATGAGTCCACTTAGAACGAGCGTAAGCTCAAAACTTTGTTTATTCCTTCCTGGAATAGTTATCTTGAAGTCAGAGGCCAGGAGCTGACGCATTTTCTGATGACCAACGCGAAACCAGGAGACGTTGAAAACGTAAACGAGAACCGGCTCGGACGTGCTGGGCCTGAAGGACTCTGTGCATCTGAAAGGCTGGTGTCATCTCTTTATCAGACTCGTCGTCGAAGGTAAAGAGCTGTTTACAAACGTACCTGGATTTTAGCAGAAGTCGGATGGGAAGTGTCACTTCTGGTAACATGCTCAAGACAATTTCCTTTAAACCATCTCTCCATCTTTCCTCCTACCTCTTCTCCCCTCAATTCTAAGCTGGAAACTATTTAAGTCATAGAGCCTCAGACTAAATATGTTAACATCCTGTATTTATGTCTGTTGTGTTACAATTTAAATGTGCTGACGTGTTAAATTGCAAGAAAGTGAAATCATGTCAATCAAGTGTAATGGTGTTAATTTAGTTGATTTATTTTAAATAAATGGTAGTGTCTCCTGGCATACCAAACTAAGTCAATGTCCATTGTCAATCTGTGGCTTCTGTTTTACTTATCCATCATAAAGATCACAGAAATATTGGGTAAACTGAAAAAGAAAATAATCCGTGAATTACTATTCAATCTGAATAAGTAATTAATTAAGGATAAAGAGGTCAGCTTAACACTGACCACTGATAAAATCCTTTACATCTGGGTGGCACCATATGTGTGTAAAGACACAATATGGTGGCTCCTTCATGTTTACTTCATATACAAGAACAATGGCTGTGTCTCAATTCAGGGGCTGCGTCCTCATGAGGACCCAGCCTAGCTGGGCCGAGTAGGCCACGCACTCACAAGACCGGGTGGGCTGAGCGAAACTGCTGAAATGGGACGGTCTAGCCTTCAGGTTTGCCGGCATTGAAGTGGGTGGGGCGTTCTCTTGAAGTGGGTGGGAAGTTCTGCGCGCTCGGTGTGTGTGGAAGAGAAGGGACACCGCTAAAATATATTAGTTAGCTGAATACATGTACTGTATATATATATTAGTGTTTCTGAGTTTACTGTTAAGAACTGATTACAAATCAGTTTATTTTACACGTACGTAGCAAGGATTTTCTGAGGGGCGATCTGTTAAAACTCAGAGTGGACCTATAAATTGCAAGCTGCCCAGTAGGTCACTGCGTTAAGCATTCGGTTTGCATGCAGATCCCTTTTTCAAAAGCTGGTTCGAATCTCACTCGGTACGGTTAAAACTTATTTTACGTTTGTCTTTTATTGGATAAAAATATGAGGACTGAGATTTAAAAAAAGGAGTTTGTGAAACTCCTTTTTTTTATCCAATAAAAGACAAACGTAAAATAAGTTTTAGAGGACTGAGATTTTAAAAAAGGAGTTTGTGAAACTCCTTTTTTTTATCCAATAAAAGACAAACGTAAAATAAGTTTTAGAGGACTGAGATTTTAAAAAAGGAGTTTGTGAAACTCCTTTTTTTTATCCAATAAAAGACAAACGTAAATAAAATAAGTTTTAACCGTACCGAGTGAGATTCGAACCAGCTTTTGAAAAAGGGATCTGCATGCAAACCGAATGCTTAACGCAGTGACCTACTGGGCAGCTTGCAATTTATAGGTCCACTCTGAGTTTTAACAGATCGCTCCTCAGAAAATCCTTGCTACGCACGTGTAAAATAAACTGATTTGTTATCAGTTCTTAACAAACAGTAAACTCAGAAACACCAATATATATTCAGCTAAAAAATATTTTTTTAGTCGTTTCTGTAGTTACATTTTAATGAGATTCAGCTTGCGCTGAGGTTGAACGAGCTGATGACTCAACAGCACACAGCAGTCCTGCCCCTGCACGCAGAAAGTCCCACCCCCCCGCGAAATCTCTGCTGGCGCTACGAATTCTGGGATAGCCTCCGTCTTGAAGGATTCACAGATGCATCCTTGGATTTCGGCAGGAAGTAGGCTGCATTCCTCGGCCGCATGAGGAGGAGTCTTCGAATTGGGACAGTCCTCCGCGCGGGGCAATGACGTATGCGGCCGACAAATGCGCACTCATGAGGATGCAGCCCCTGAATTGAGACACAGCCAATAATACAAGCTTCTCACTTATATTTCCTGTATACATACAACCAACCTTGTAAAAATTTTGCAAATGTTAAAAGGCCTTAAGTACATGGGTTTTTCTTTTCTTTTTATTTAAAAAAAAAGAAACCAGGGGCTACACCTAGAAACATTAAACACTCAACTGAAAGGTTTAGTATTTTGTTAACAATTTAGTTTTGATCATTTTTTAAACATAAGCACTGATTTTACATTTTTAATATCATTTCCCAAACTGTTCCACAATTCAACTCCCTGTATTGAAATAAACCGTCCCTTTAAACTAGTTTTGTATCGTGGTTTTGCAAACATTTCAGTTCCCTTAAGACTGTAGCAGCTTTCTCTCTTAACAAAATGCTCTTGAACGTTTGAAGGTAGTACTGTAGTGTGTTATTATGAGCTCTAATACATTACTAACAAAATATTATAATCCACCAAATCACAAAACTTCAGTAATTTGAGTTGGTTAAATAATATGTTTGATGGATGACAGTAAGGCTTTCTTGTAATAGTTCTCACAGCTCTTTTCTGTA
>JBBPBX010069520.1:0-18839 GCA_038048925.1 Garcialebias charrua
GACTCTTCCACTGGTACATTTTCATCTTTAAATCACTTCTTGGTCTGCTGCCTTCATACATCTCCTCCTACATGTCTTTGCGTGAGTGCAGCTACAGCGTGCGCTCTCAGGACATGATTACCTGCAGTGTTCCGTCAGTGAGGACTGAACTTGGCAAAAGGGCCTTCTCCTACTCCGCTCCTGCTTCCTGGAATATCTTACAAAAAGATCTGAAGCTGACCTTGACCTCTCTAAATGGCTTTAAGAATCTGTTGGAATCCTGGCAAAAACCCAATGCAGACATGTTCCTGTTTTTGATTTTCTACATTTGCTTTATAATCTGTCTGTTTTGCTACTTTGACATCTTTGTTTTAACTTGTAAAAAAAAATGTATTTCTCTCTTAAGATTGTCTATTGTTGATTGTCCAAGGAAAATCTACTGTTGCTGTTGTCATCATTCTTTGTTTGTAGCCAGGTCTCTCTTGTAAATGAGTCCTCGAGGCTCAATTTGATTAACCTGCCTAAATAAAGGTTGAATGAATTTATCTGTTAGCTCGCTTGTTGCTAATTTTAGCTTTCAGACTTACGACGGTCTCGAGTTATGACGTTTCGCGGTTACGACGCATCTCCCATTAAAAAAAGTTATTTTGAAAATTTGTTTTGAAAAGCCGAGTTACGCAGTTTCTGGTTTTATGTATTAAACGTAGCGGCGGAGGAATGCTACACATTACTCTCTAAAAAACCTAAGTCTGGTCCTCTGGACATTAAA
This sequence comes from Garcialebias charrua, assembly GCA_038048925.1. Taxonomy (NCBI): domain Eukaryota; kingdom Metazoa; phylum Chordata; class Actinopteri; order Cyprinodontiformes; family Rivulidae; genus Garcialebias; species Garcialebias charrua. The sequence goes on from JBBPBX010069520.1 coordinate 749, forward strand.
AAAACAAAACAAAACTGTACTGTGAACCCTGTTTTATGTCGTAAACGGAACGGAATACGGCAGATGGACCGAGCTGGACGGCGGTTTTACGTCGTAAACGCAAAAGAGAATACGGAGGAGGGACGGAGGAAACGGCTTCACCACAGCATCCCAGTAGGAAATTAACAATTTTTTCCCTTCATTATGGCTCCCAAACGTATGTGTTTTTTATAATTATGTAGGGTACTGTGTTAGGATAGGCTAAGTGCTTGGTAAAATACAGTACTGTACGTATAAGGTGCAGTATGTACATATGTTCCGACTTACGTCGAAATTCGTTTTACGCCGCCGCGTAGGCACGGACCTCCATCGTAAGTCGAGGACTACCTGTATTCTGCTAGAGTTTTTAGCTAATGTTCTGCTACTTTTAGATTAACACGGTTTCAGCTTATTCATTAAATTTTAGCATAAAGCTAAATACACAACGCATTTTCACAAAACTGTTTATTATGCATCAATTTGATTAAAAAAACAAACTGGGAATGCATTTTGATTATATGGTACAACTTCTTGTCACATTTACAGGTTATTTACTCGACCATCCGAAGTACTTACCTGAATACGTTTATTTTTTATAATTATTTTTTGTTGTTTTTTTGGTGGAGGTTAAATAAGGGTAAACGATGGATTTATTTTTATTTTTTTATTTTGGGGGGGAATCTCCACCTCTCCCTGCCGTTGCTAGCACCGTCCGTTTTTAAACACACGTGACGTCGCTTCCTCTTTCCAACATGGCGCTGGAGGCAGGTTGCTAACGGCGAGCTGAGGGATTTACCCCACCTTCTGTATTTATTTATGTTCGCCAGGACTGGACTCTGCGGCTGACATTTCTGAAAGGAATACATCTCCATCTCGCGGCTGCAGCCCCCACCACCTCAACCCCCTTCCCTGCTCTGGGTCCGGGCAACTCCTCGCTCCGAATCCCGTCGCGACATGTATGAGGGGAAAAAGACGAAAAACATGTTCCTCACACGAGCTTTGGAGAAGATCTTGGCCGACAAGGAGGTGAAGAAGGCTCACCATTCCCAGCTGCGCAAAGCCTGCGAGGTGGCTCTGGGTGAGTTCGGTTCTTTTAACCATCACCGGTTCTGGGCTCATTGATTCACACACGTCATGCACCCTCAACCTGGCAACAATGTCGCAGTGTTCGTGAAGAAATGGTGTTTAATGTACATTTAAAGCCGCTGTAATCAAACAAAATGAATGTATTTAACAACGTGGCGTGGGTTCGTGTGAAATGATTCCGACTAAAACACGGAAATGCTGCAGGGTGGGTGTCTGCACCGAGCCGATGCTGCGAAACTAGTAGCAACGTAAAAACAGGCCGATCATCGTCCCTTAAACCATTTTTTTAAAGCTATAATTTTTCTAAACACCTGCACGAGACACACATATTGTCTTCACGGTCGTCTGCTTTGAGCTACAGTCGTTTAATAACCGGATTCATACACGTTTAACCCGTTAAGGTGAGATGTTTGCATCTCTTCCTGGAACACGGTGTTGTGTTCCTGCTTGGTCATCGCAGGGAGTCTTTGCTTTTATTCTTCTCCTATTCTTGATTTACTGTTTTGATCAGTAATTACCAGGGCCTTGTTTTAGCTTTAATGTGTGGCTACGCTAGTTAGCGAGAAACATTGAATAGTTGACACAGTAGCACCTTTTTTTTATTTAAGCTAGTAGTCAGTTGAGCGGTTGTAGCAATCGGATTTCCGGTTACGACTTTGACAATAAAGTTTTATTCAAAGCACAGCATATGATAACTGCAGCGTGAAGGGACACACATGCCATGCTAACTTTAAGAAATACAATTTAGGTTCATGTGCAATAGGTAACAGTGTAACAGATTTCGTCTTCCTATAAAAAGTTTCTCATTTTTCTTTTCGCCAAGGTCACGCCTGTTGCTTGTTGTAAGCGTTAGCTTTTATTTTGAAATGCGCGCTTTTGTACATCCGCTTTTATCGTTTATTAATTTTGCTAGCTTTATGAAGCTGTTAGCATGTTTAATTTTCAATTCCTATTTTTTAGTCTTTATTAATATATATATATATATATATATATATATATATTTAATCAAAACATTGCATTTTATAATGTACATCAGTGTTTTTGTACAGTGCCCTGAGATTACGTTTGTTGTGAATTGTTGCTATATCAATAAACTGTATTGAAAAGTTGTATTTTATTCATAGATGCAAAGTCTTTTTTTAGTCAGTCTGCTTTGTGGCTTGCACCAAGTTGGGGTTCTTATTTTGTGACAGTGAGGGCAGTAACATGACACTGCGAGCGTGAAACAAAGAGTCCATGTTATAGCAGCCAAGCCTCCTACCTGTCCTAACAATGCTTTCATTATTCACATCCTCAGAAGATGCAAGGTGTTGCAGTTATCCAGAAGGCTAAATGCACTCATGTCATGCGTTTCTCAATGCTTGTTTTGCTATTTTCCTAGACTAACCCACCCACGCTTGCATGTTCAGGGTTATTTTTCTTTGTCCTACAGCTACAAAAATTGCTAGAGGTTTGCCTGCATTTCTTTTGCACGTGGAGACAATATGCTACATTTTCTTTGCGTTACTCCACTGACAATTTTTTTAAGGTTAAAAACTTGGAATGGGGCTTGTCATTAAGTGCTTTTTTGTGTGCAAAGCTTCTAAATTAGCCACTCTGTGTCAACTAGATAATCAGAGCTTCTGGATATCTGACATAAAACTGTTATGTTGTTTGTTTATGATACACTTTTTTTTTCTTCTTTTTTTTACATTTACTCTATTTTTGCAAGACAAAAAAAAAAACAATATTCTGATAAAACTGTAATTGCAGAACCTGAGTTATGTACAAAAAAGTATTAGTTTGAAGCTTAGCCAATACTGTATATATACAGTAATCTGCTAAATGAGAATCTCTGCAATGATAGTACTGTAGTGCACATAAAAAAACAACTGGGTGACCCAGTATACTAAGTGACTTACATAATCTCCCCCAGCTCCTCGGAGTCAGAGACATGCTTTTGTCAGTTTAATTTTTTTCTGCTATTGAAAATCTTCCAGTTAGACATTTGTCTATGTGTAGAAGCTTTTTTTTTTTTTTGTAGAAGACTTTCCATCTACAAAACAAGTTGTGATCTGAAAAGCTCTATTTTTGCTAGATCGCTCATAGTTCTCACAATGACCTTTTCTCCTGGATGATCAAAATGTCACCCAGCCGTTTCACTTCAAGTACATCCTCCTAGTTTCTCGCATACTCCCAAGCAGCAGCAATATCAGAGACTTATCTTTTGGAGGTTTTTTGAATCAACAGAAATGAGGAAAGACCGGTGCAAAACATCAACAGTCTTCTTTTTTGTTTTGTTTTATAGTACTGGGTGCCTCTACATCTTAGAAACTTAGAACCCTCTGAATGGAAAGCTTCATGATTGCTGCATGTGCAATTTGTTTTTCTTCTCGAGCTCTTGAGCTATTTCAATGTCAGTTTGATTTATCTTAACAATCAGTCAAGGAAGAAATACTGAGTTTAGATACTGTGGTGGAATCTCACTAACATTCACCTAAAAAAAAAAACATGTATTTCTTATTGTACAATCCTAATTTTCTCCACAGCGCTGAAGTGGCTTGCAGATAAAAAGCTGCTGTTTTGTAGTATAGATGTCAAAAACTGTAATTCTGAGCAGTAAAAAAAAAGAATACTGTAGTTCTTAAAATAAGTAACCAATTGGCAAGCTTTTCTTAGCAGTCAACCTTTCAGTGAGTCACACTACCTTCTCGCTCACTGAGCAGACACTAAACAACATTGACATCCCATTAGAGTCTACTGCCTCCTCTTCAAACACCGTATTCCAATGTACGGTAGTTTAAATCTGGTTTGGGCTACATGTTCCAGCGGAGAGAAACTCTTCAACCCTGCTAGATGCTTCAGATTTATTATGCCTTTTAGAAAAGTTCTGCTTTAATGTTTTGAACGAACACTGTTTCATAGTGTTCGTTCAAAACATTAAAGCAGAACTTTTCTATACAAGAACTAGGGCTGTATAATCTCACGATACAATACGGTACACGATATTCTGCTCACGATACAATATATATTGCGATATTCAGCAAACTACAGTATACAATTCAATACACTTTTGCGATTTTCTGAAAGATTTTAGAGGGCCAGATTGATTTTGGTGACATTTTGAGACTGTTATAGACTTGGATTGAATTAATTTAACTGAAAACTGATTAAAAGCACCAACTACACAATACTTGGCTCTGGCTGGACATGGACACAGACTTAAAGTCGACCGCTGGACAAAATTAATCAAAGAAGTGGTGAGAAAACATGTTTATTTCAATTGAAACAGTAAAAACTGTAGCTTACATGCATTTGTAAAGTAAATAAAGTGCACCAAGTGCCCTGCTCTGAATAGTTTGAAACCTTTTTAACCTTGACACTTAAAGAGGAACTAAACCCCGGTCTAAAAACGTGTTTACGGTGACCCCTATGGGTTGAACAGAGGAATTGCACCTTAATTTTCTTATTGGTCCAGGATTCTCACTGTGACGTGTTTTCTCACTCTGACATCACGGAAGTGGTTCAAGCAGAGCCAATCCCCTGCAGAGATGAGAAGGTCCTGCAGCTGTTCATATATGGAAGTGCCACATTTCACTCCTGACAAGCGGTTTTGTTTTCCTTTTCCCCCCCATTTTTTTAAGCCTTTGGTTTTGGATGGAATGGGTGGAATAGATAAATACATCTACATGTGTATCCTTTGTTGTTGCTTGGTGTATGTTGTTGGCTAGAGGTTTGATTTGTTTTAGGTTGTTGCTGGTGGAGGCGTGGACAAAAGCACAACTTTACCTCCTCCCCTCCTTGTCTCTCGACACGCCCATTTTGAGGGTGATTTTGGATCTGCTTAGGGGAAGTAGTTACCACCTGTGTTTAGTTCCTCTTTAACATCTGAAGGAATCACTCTAAGTGCTTGGTAAGTAAACAGTAATATGACTTCTCCAAAACTAGGGCTGAACAATTAATTGCATTTGCAATAATATCGCAATATGATTAAATGAGATTTTCTAATCGCGAAGGTTGCAATATGACTGGCCACGTGGCACAAATCTTTATCAACACTTAAAAAAACACCACAAAGACATTTACGATGGTTGCATGGCTAGAATGACAACAACCAGTGCTTCAACTTCAAGTAAGCAAAGTATCAGCCGACAGGGATCACTGACCGAACTGTTTGAACTTCAAACAGTAATTTTTTTTATACATGTATCTAATTTTTTTACATTTATTTATTAACTGTCATGTGAAGTTCAGACAGTAGTTATGAAGTTCACTTAACATGTTTACTATTATGTTTATGAAACAAGAAAAAATAGAAATGGTGAAAAGAAAAGGCATAGATTTGTTTGCTTTATTGTAATCTCTGCTTTAAATAAATCTGACATTGTTTATTATAAAACAGATTGATTTATTGCTTCTGTTTGTTGAAAACTACTTGAAGATATAAAAAATAATAATCGCGTTTTAAATCGCAATTGCAATTTATAGAAAAAAATTTGCAATTAGATTATTTTCCAAAATCGTTCAGCCCTATCCAAAACAGTCTATAAGAAGTAATAAAGAACATTTAACTTACTGTAAAATGCACCCATCTTAGCAGCGCAGCGTAAGGCCTGTAGATAGACCCTGACTAATAAGTGAACTCTAAACAGAAAGTCTACTCTGCAGACCAAGTGAGCTACATTCTCCTCAGATTTTTGTTTAGAAATAGAATCTGATCGACGTGCTCTGGGAGAAGTGAACTTCTCTGCGCAGTGATGATATCTCCAGCGGTGGAGAAGACTTTCTGAGGACACACTGGTGCCAGGGATGAAGAGGTACGATACTTGCGGATGAATATCGATTTTTTTCTAGGAAAGAAAAAAATCGATATATATTGTGATATCGATATTATTACACAGACCTAACAAGAACTATTGCTTTGGTAGCTTGTCCCACACTGGAGCAAATGAGTTGCTGCCTGAGCGGAGAAGCTTATTGTGTGTTGGGGTCTTGTTCACAGGAATTGATGAGCATATTCGGGTAGTCTGCCGCTGGGTTGATGTTTATTAGATAAGAACGTTACATCGACATGGTTGACAGATTTTTGTCCTGTTCAGGGACGTCTGTCTATCCTCTTGCAAAATTATCTACTGAAATCACAGCAACTCTTTTTTTTTCTTTTTCTTACCTAAATTGCCACCTTTTTTTTCCAAAGTTAATAACGCAAGTCTAAAACTTGTTTGGGACAGCTTTGCTGCCCCCAACCTTTTTACCGTATTTTCTGGTGTATAGGTCGCACCGGTGTATAGGTCGCACCATCCAATTATCACCAATAGATTGGAAAAATCCCTAGATAGGTCGCACCGGTGTATAGGTCGCACCTACGTTTAGCTCTGCTGCAAATGTCTGTCACAGGAGCGCACAGCAAGGCTTTTAAGAAGATTAACACTTAAAAACAATTATTTGATTGATAAAAATTATAGCAAATATGTGTCTGAGCTGAACTTTTCCTTAATAAATGAACGTAATTGTGAAATGAGCTGGATTTAAAAATTTATTTAGCCAAAAGTGATAACAAGCCATATATAGGTCGCACCTGTGTATAGGTCGCAGGCCTTGAAAAAACCATAAAAAGGTGCGACCTATACACCGGAAAATACGGTAGTTAGTTTTTTGGCTTACCTCTGATTGCATATACATGAAATAATTAACACATTAATTGCTAAGCGACTACAGTAGCTTCAGTTTAATGACATACTTTTAAAATGTGTGTCTTGTTTCAACTAGTATGTGTACAGTATAGCAGACAGTGTAATAGCTAAGCCATGCCTGGCCCAAAAAAAGTAGTATCCACCAAAAAAAGTTAACTCTAATATTTTATTGGACTGCCTTTAGCTTTGATGACGGCATGCATTTGCATAAGCTTCTGCAATGTCACAAGATCTATTTCCATCCAGTGTTGCCTTAATTTTTCACCAAGATCTTCAATTGATGACTAGGCACTAGGCATGATGCGTGCATCACTTCACCCGCCTCTCTTCTTACCCTGATGTGCCCATCACTCTGGAACAGGGTAAATCTGGACTCATCAGACCACATGACCTTCTTCCATTGCTCCACAGTCCAATCTTTATGCTCTCTAGCAAATTGAAGCTTATTTTTTTCCAGTTAGCCTCACTGAGTAGTGGTTTTCTTAAGGCTACACAGCTGTTCAGTCCCAATCCCTTGAGTTCCCTTCACATTGTGCATGTTGAAATGCTTTTACTTTCACTATTAAACATAGCCCTGAGTGCTACTGTTGTTTTTCTTCAATTTGATTTCACCAAATGTTTACCGTAAGTGATCGCCGATCACGATCATTCAGGATTTTTTCCCGGCCACATTTCTTCCTCAAAGACGATGGGTCCCCACTATCCTTCCAGTTTTTAATAATGCATTGGACAGGTCTTAACCCAATTTGAGTAGTTTCTGCATCGCCTTAGATGTTTTCTCTGCTTGATGCCAATGATTTGACCCTTCTCAAACAGACTGACATATTTTCCACGACCATGCGATGTGTCTTTCGACATGGTTGTTTAAGAAATGAGAAACAGGGGCGGCCGTGGCGTAGTGGTAATGGCAGTCGTCCCCCGATCGGAAGGTTGGAGGTTCGAATCCCGGTTCCCCACACCATGTGTCGTTGTGTCCCTGGGCAAGACACTTAACCCAGAGTTGCTCCCGGTAGGACTGGATAGCACCTTGCATGGTAGTCTGCCACTACCGGTGTATGAATGTGTGTAGCATTCAATGTGTGTAGCGCTTTGAGATTTTCACTAATGAAAAGCGCGTTATAAATTGAATTCATTATTAAACAGCTCATTGCACCAGTCGGGGTTAAATAACTTGCCAGCTGAAAGATAATCATTCATACAGTAATTCTCCAATAGGAGATTCATACCCATTTGCTTAGTTAAATCCAGGTGGTAACTTTTTTTTTTTGGCCAGGCAGTGTACATGACCATTGAATGGCTGTTTGGCATCCTGTACCTGACACCTATGGGAGATTAACTCAATAACCATCTGATGGCTTAAAATAGTTTTTTCTTTGAAGCATTTAAAGTTCACTTTAGACCAAACTAGTTTACATTACATTGCTTAAACATTTTAGTTTGTTGCTGCATTTATAACTCTTTGTTGTTAAATAGATCTTCACCAGCAGTAAAAAAAATTGACGGTACTTGAAATAAAGCTGTAAACAAAAGATCAAATCAGCAAGCTGTTATTGAGCACAAAACCCAAGGCCACTGCCTGCGTCCTCCTCTGAGTTGGTAGAGAACCGTGCACCTCTGATCATTAGGAATGGTGAATGCTTCTCAATGTCCAAAGTCTGTTCCCTCACGATAAGCACCAGGTTATAAACGAGCCTGTCGTTAATTGAGGTTTTGACCATGACTCCTCAAAGACGACTCGGCCTTCCGGATTTGTGAAGGGCTGCAGTTGGGGGCAAGCCATGACTCTTTGTGCTTTCACTGAATAAGAAACACTAAGTGATTTGTGTAACTGGAAACCAAGCACTCATCATAACCCTGACCGATTTGTAGCAACCCACTTTTTCAATGCTTCAGAGGACTGTGTAAACTGGTGGGTATTATTGGGAGGAGAGAGTGATAAAGGGAAGAGACGGCAGTTTTCAGTGACATTTATGTCTCTTTTGTTTCTCAGGCTGCTGTAAAGTTCACAGCACTGAATGAATTTTTCTTTTGACCTATTCTGATATAAGAATTTGAACAAAAAAATGTGGTGTTTGAGCAATTTTGTTTAAACGATTCAGCGTAAAGAAGCCTGCATGATTTATTTTTATACATCTGTCTGAAGCTCAGTGGAGTTATCTGTTTTTAAAAAGTGAATGTTATGTGGTTATGTCTCAAATAGAAATCCTTAAATGATAGTATCAAATATATTTTTACAAAACTTTCTAGTTATGCATTTGCTCTCTTAGCAGCTAAAATCACAAATGGTTACCGGTAATTTATTTATTTATTTTTACTGGGCCTTGTTTGTTTTTGCTAAATTTTATTACAGGTAGTCCCCGACTTACGAACGAGTTCCGTTCCTAAGATGGAAATCGCCGTAAGTCGGAAAACCCACGAGCCGCCACTTTTACACGTAATGAATTCAATTTATAATGCACTTTTCATTAATAAAAATCTCAAAGTGCTACAAAGTGTAACAAAGCAAAGATCAAAATAAAACAAGTGATAAAATCAAATAAAATCAATAATAGTATCGACTAAGATCAAAAGATAAAATCATGTGGATGCAGATTAGGCTTGCTTAAAAAATAAATAAAATAAAACAAGTGATAAAATCACTTGAGCCGGAAAAGGGTAGCATGCCTTCTCCGGGTCGGAGAGGAGGTCCTGCCCCAAGTGGAGGAGTTTAAGTATCTCGGGGTTTTGTTCACGAGGTGGCCCAATAGGTGCAGCGTCCGCAGTGAAGCGGGCGCTGTACCGGTCTGTCGTGGTGAAGAGAGAGCTGAGTCAAAAGGCAAAGCTCTCAATTTACCGATCGATCTATGTTCCTACCCTCATCTACACTGTAAGATCTAATTAGTTGACCTTACTTAAAAAAAGTACGCAAACTCGTTGCCTCAAAAAAATTAAGCAAAGTAGTCTTAAGATTAGTGAGTAAGAAAAGCTAATCTTTTTTAAGTTTGCAGTACTAAATCAAGTAGTACAACTGATACAAAAAAAGTAAGTTCAGATAACTCATTAGTCATGCTTAGTGTTAACTTATTTTTTTTAATTTGTGTGGACTGATGTAAATTTAACCCCACTTAGAATTACTAAATACCTACAACTTACTACCAACTCATTTTTTTTTCAGTTAAATTAAATAAATAAATTTCCTAAATGGGTACTTGGTCCTTCCCCTCTCTGTAATTTCCTAGCTATTTTTGCTGTTAAAGGAGCTGTGTGTAACTTTTCTAACAATATATTTTTTAACATATTTCTTCACTCTGTCACGACCTCCTGACATACTGATTTTAGACAAGTAATCTCTGAAAAAAACTTGTCCCCTTGCTTCTCTAAAAGCATTTCTAAAAAGCCAAGGTGACACGCCGTTAACCAGCCAATAAAAACAGAGCTTGAATTTGAATCAGCCAATAAAAACAGAGCTTGAATTTGAATTTTAACAGAGCAAGGGTAACAGAGCCATATTTGGCTCTGAGGGGGAGGGACCAGAAACGTGTCTCTGTTCAAAATTTTCCTAAGTTCCAGCGTGTTCCAGAAATTACATACTGAACCTTTAAATAAAAGGTAAACACACCACAAACATATACTTAAAATTCAGCTGCAATAAAACATTTATTAAATAACTGCATCCTTGACAGTCCAAGAGTGAACAATAACATTTGATATCATTACTTTTCATTCCAATTCACCAATATAAATTTTTTTTTTTTTTTTTACACATGTAATAACCTTACAATAATCAAAAACATTACAATTCTACATCCTATTGCTTGAACGATGCTCTCAGCAACACCAGATGTTTGCAACTGTGCGACAACAGAGGCACACCCGTTCAGTATATTATTGTGGTTGGTAGACGGTGGAGTACTTACAGGAAAGTTTGTAGTGGCCGCCTGTGAAGTAGACGGTTCACTAACTTCATTCTGAGTGTCCACATTGTCAGCAGTATTAGTCCAAGCAACGTCTCTATAGAAATGAACAAGATGCACCCCAAGAGTTCTGTGCCTTGCAGGGGATGGTCTTGTGATCAATGATGATGTAGTATCTTTGGATGTTGCTCGTTTTCTCCAACACACAGGAGGAAGGGCTGTCCTGGTTGCACACCACCAAGGAAGGTTTCGACACTGGCTCCCATCTTTGACAAAATGTAAAGAGAAATAATAAAAATCATGAAATATAGAACCGCTACATTCAAATAGCTAACAAAGCCAATAAGAAAATGCTTCAGCACAAGATATAGGATCTGAATAACTGAATAAAATGCAGTACGATTTGCATACCTGTAAAGATCTCACAACATGGTCCACAGCTTGACATGAGCTGATTTTTGCACTCTTCCTGTGGCCTTTGGAGGTAGGTGGAAGAAGTTGAAGCTACATTCTGAGTGTCCACATTGTCCGCAGTATTAGTCCAAGCAGTGTCTCTATGGAAATGAACAAGATGCACCCCAACAGTTCTGTGCCTTGCAGTGGATGGTCTTGTGATCAATGATGTTGTATCTTTGGATGTTGCTCATTTTCTCCAACACACAGGAGGAAGGGCTGTCCTGGTTCCACACCACCAAGGAAGGTTTTGACACTGGCTCCCATCTTTGACAAAATGTAAAGAGAAATAATAAAAATCATGAAATATAGAACCGCTACATTCAAATAGCTAACAAAGCCAATAAGAAAATGCTTCAGCACAAGATATAGAATCTGAATAACCGAATAAAATACAGTACAATTTGCATACCTGTAAAGATCTCACAACATGGGCCACAGCTTGACATGAGCTGATTTGTGCACTCTTCCTGTGGCCTTTGGAGGTAGGTGGAAGAAGTTGAAGCTACAGCAGAATGCGTGACAGGTCACAGTCCCAGCCTAGGGGGAAAATAACAGACACATTCAGATAATACACAACTCATATTTAAAAGAGAAGAGAGCCAAATTAACCAGACTTACCTTTATCTTGTGCCATCAATGTTCTCAGTTCATCATGTTCATCCAAAATAACTTGTTCACCAGGTTTAGCCTGGAGAGCATTTCTCACCATCTATAAGATTAAACATGACAAAGTCAGAATTTCCATCAATATTCATCATCATCAGTTTAACAGCAAAATATTTTTGTACGTAATATTTTACATAATTTGTTACAAAAGCTGCACACCTCTTTAGCTGCTTCTCGTTCAGCATGTGTTGTCGTCCCTCCATTTGTGTGAACAATCACTGTGGAACCAGATGAATCAAGAGGATGCTAGCAAGGAGTCTCCAGAAACGGACACAGATGAGCTTTCTGACATGGTTGACTCCAACGAAGTAGATGATAAATCATGTTGAAGCACAACTGGGAACAGTTGAAAAAATGTATAAGTGCAAAAACATAATTAGTTACAAATATTCATTTATGATCTACTTCCCCAACTACGCTGAACCTCACCTGCTGACTTCTTGGTTGTCACCCTAACAGTAAGGTTCCCTGATATAAAAACTCATGGCATTGAACACCTAATTACCCATTATCTGATGAAGTATGCAACCCTGTTGCTCCACTCAGCTGGCGTGTTGTGTTGCCTTGTCGCTCACATCACAGGTGGAGCTGCAGGATAAAAGATGAAGACAAAAAGGGTAGAAAAGGTGAGGATGAGGATTTAGATGAAGAGGTGATACGTGTGTGGTAGTTCGTGTCTGTTGTGATGCGTTTAATAAAGGCATCAAGTTCAAGAATTACTTTTAAATTTGTCTCTGCACTGCGCTGAGTGGAGCTCTATGGCGCTGGCTCCACTAACAAGCTTAATTTATTTTTTGTTATCCCAACAGTTAAAGTAAACAAATAAAAACAACTAATAAATGGCTCATGTTCATAAAAAGCTTGGAGTTTAGAGCAAGACTCCGTGTGCTATTTCTCCAGTGGTGGAGAAAGTACTCAAACATTGTACTTAAGTAAAAGTACAAATAAACAGACAAAAATGTACTCTAGTAAAAGTAGAAGTACCATATTAATATTTTTACTTAAGTAAAAGTAAATAAATACTTGCTTTTAAAAATACTTAAAGTATTAAAGTAAAAGTACTTGCTGAATGTATTAACTAATGCAATGGTCTACAATACCATTAAGTGTGTGTACTGTATGCATATATTCTGTAATACATTAATAGTGTTGAGCCATTTTAATGAACAATGCTGCAGATAATGCATGTTTTTATTGTGTTTACTCTGTGACACAGTTCACACTTGGACTTTTGATTCTGTGTGCCAGAATTTCAGTGATGAGTTAAATACCATTAAGCAAAATAAGAAAGAGGAATGATTATACCTTTGAAAGTTTTTATTTAACACAAAATAAAACCAATGTGTCATTTTAACTGCAGTAAACACATTTAAGTAAAAGTTGTCTGTTTGAAAAAAGGAGCATTAGACACAACTAACAAAGGAATAGATCACTTCAACTCGTTTGTCATCAACTCTAGTTAAAATATTGTCTAGTCAATCTTGTAATGGATCAACAATGAGCAATACTTTAACTTCCTGACAACATTTTCAAAACTTGGACCTGAGTGTTGAGACATTTGGAGAAATCTCTTGTCTCCTAACATCCCATGAACTGACACATTTTAATATTGCAGCAAGAATTTATTGTTCAAGTTCAGAAGAAGTTGGTTTTCAAAGTTTTTGAGTCCATGTCTGGCTCTTTAGGGAGAGAGAATCTGTCCTGCTGTACTGAACAGTCTTTCAATAGTCTTTCAATAATATTTCAATAGTCTTTCAATAATATTTCAATAAAGCCATGGGTGTTGTGTATCTTCTGGATGAATCTTTGTGGTGGAATCCATTTTGTGTGTGTTAGTGGTGCTGTGGGTGCTCCCAGCTAAATGACTTATACACAAGAATATACATCATTGGTCCAGCTCTTCTTGAAGGCAGGTCTAATGTTACCTGTCCACTTTGCAGTGATTCAGTGGACCAACTCCCCTCTCAACATCAGTTACTTTCAAACTAACGACAAATCAAAAAGTTGCAACGTGAATGTAACTTGTAACTCAACACATTATAGAAATGTAGTGTAGTAGAAAGTACAGATACTTCATGTAAAATGTAGTGCAGTAAAAGTAAAAGTACCCACATTTAATTCTACTTAAGTAAAGTACAGATACATGAAAAATATACTTAAGTACAGTAATAAAGTATTTGTACTTAGTTACATCCCACCACTGTATTTCTCTAGGAACCTTCCAGCAGCAACATGGCCGCCCGTATCTCAGAGCTTGTTTTGATATGAAGAGAACGACATGACAGCTAAACATGTTCACTCAGATGTCCGTCAGATTTTTCTAACAGTTTTAATGTTTGGTTAGCAGGACACCGTGTTATGATGACAGCTACCTTTAGCCTCTCTGTTAGCTAAAACCCCCGCTAGCTTAGCCTCTCGCAAACGTTGCATTTTTTTAATTTATACCATGATATCCAAACGCAACGTTAAGCACACCATGTATATTGCGAAAAGGGAAAATTAATATTGCAGTCATAAAAAAATATACATGCAAAAACTTACGGTACTTTGTCACGATTTAGCTCCAGACTTGATCCTCCCGCTTTCAAGTACGTTTGAAAAAACACGTCACAGACGCATTGAATTCTGGGAGTGACTTCTTCTTCTTCTTGATGAGGTTTTCTTGGCGGTTGGCAAAAAACGTTGAGGTCGCATTACCGCCACCTACCGGTACTGGGAGTAACTCTTGTCAGGCGTTGAACACATGACAGATTTTGGGAAACTAACATTCATATTGTTAATCTAGACCAAAGAAGTGTTGAATTGACTACAGATTTTTAACAGACAACACCAACACTGTAAATCTAACACTTTTGATTTTGCTGTGTACAGCTCTTGTGATAATCATCTCATGTACTCATTACATATGCAGTGATTTAAAATAAAAAAAATATTTTCCTCTCAAATGTAGTGGAGTAAACGTAGAAAGTGATTAAAAAAATAAAAAGAACAGTGGTGCAACTTCCAACACAGAAAGAAAGCACACTTATCAAAAACTTACTTTTTCTAAATGAAACGAGCTCAAGTTAACTGAGCTACTGAGATTTTTTGACCAAAAAGTACAAGTAACTTACTAAAAGTGAGTCTTAATCACTATTTGATGAAAACTAATTTAAGTCAACTTACTATTTTTAATTAAATACCATGTTTCCATTTACAGTGTATGGTCATGAGCTCTGGGTTATGACCGAAAGAACGAGATCTCGGATACAAGCGGCTGAAATGAGTTTTCTCCGCAGGGTGTCTGGACTCTCCCTTAGAGATAGGGTGAGAAGCTCAGTCATCCGGGAGGGACTCGGAGTAGAGCCGCTGCTTCTCCACATCGAGAGGAGCCAGTTGAGGTGGCTCGGGCATCTGGTTAGGATGCCTCCTGGACGCCTCCCTGGTGAGGTGTTCCGGGCATGTCCCACCGGGAGGAGACCCAGAGGAAGACCCAGGACACGCTGGAGGGACTATGTTTCTCGGCTGGCCTGGGAACGCCTTGGGATTCCCCCAGAGGAGCTGCTCCAAGTGGCTGGGGAGAGGGAAGTCTGGGCCTCCCTACTTAGGCTGCTACCCCCGCGACCCGACCCCGGATAAGCGGAAGAAAGATGGATGGATGGATGATAAAATCAAGTAAAATCAATAATGATATCAGCTAAGATCAAAGATAAAATCATGTGGAGGCAGAATAGGCTTGCTTAAAAAGAAAAGTCTTTATGCTGCTTTTAAAGTCAACCAGTGACTGTGGAGCTCTCAGGTCGTCAGGGAGGGAGTTCCACAGGCGGGGGGCAGCCACACAGAATGCTCGGTCTCCCATGGTCCTCAATTTGGTCCGAGGAATATGAAGGAAATTACTGTTCTGTGATCGTAGAGACCGGGTGGATGAATATGGTGCAAGAATGTCCTTTAGATAGTCAGGTGAAGTGCCGTGCAAGCATTGATGGGT
Source organism: Garcialebias charrua (assembly GCA_038048925.1). Taxonomy (NCBI): domain Eukaryota; kingdom Metazoa; phylum Chordata; class Actinopteri; order Cyprinodontiformes; family Rivulidae; genus Garcialebias; species Garcialebias charrua. The sequence goes on from JBBPBX010069520.1 coordinate 16,507, forward strand.
AATGAGAGCAGTTTTGTACTGAATTCTGTAGGTGACAGGAAGCCAATGGAGGTTATGGAGAATGGGTGTAATATGTTCAAATTTACGAACTCTCAACAGAATCCTTGCTGCACTGTTTTGAATGTATTGAAGTTTCTGAAGGTTTTTGCCAGGGATACCAATAAACAGGGAGTTGCAGTAGTCGAGCCTGGAGGAGACAAAGGCATGGACGAGTTTCTCAGCATCAGGAAAAGTCAGAGATGGGCGAAGTCTGGAGATGTTTCGAAGATGGAAGAAGCAGGTTTCAAACAGATGCTTAATGTGATTTTCAAATGTAAGATGAGAGTCCATTTTTATTCCAAGATTTGTAACAGAGGTGGTCTCCGACTTACGAGCGAGTTCCGTTCCTCCGAGTATCTCGTAAGGCGAAATCTCGTACATCGGAACATGAAACACGTGTTCTTGTAAGTCCGGATTTTTGCTCGTAAGTTGGAACATTTATGCTAGCGCTACTACGAACACTCGTTTTTCATCAAAAACATTCATACTACTTCATAAACATGCTCAGAAACGTGTTTCCAAACAGTTAGCTAACACACTTTCATCTAAAAACACAAAAAAGTGCTGTATTTTTTACAAATTTACTGCTTGTTCGCCAGCTCGTAAGTCCAGAACCTCGTCTGTAAGAGCGCTCGTAAGACGGGGAACACCTGTACTGTACAGTTACCAAGTTACCAAGCACTTTGCTTATCCTAGCACAGTACCCTACATAATAATTAAGACACATACAGTACAATTAGAACCATAATAAATAGTTAATTTCTTACTGTGAGCTGGTCATGGCTGTCTCCATCTTTTAGCATGTTACCTCGTTGTACGTCCGAGCTCTGCAGCTTCGTGCTACTTCATGCGGTCAAAACTGTTTACAGAAAGGACTGTTAGCATGTTAACTCCATACATTTGGAGACATAATGAAGGGAAAAAGAGTTAATAACTTACTGGGAGCCGTTTCTCTGCGGTGTCCATCCAATAAGCTGCGCGCGTTAGCATGTTAGCCCTTCCAATAGCTGCGCCTGTTAGCCGCTCCAAAAGGCTGCCCCAGCTGTTTCTCTGCGTTTTAGCATGTTGGCTCGGTGTCCATCCAACATCTGAGGCTGCCAGGTGGACATCGAGGCGAGCTCCCGGCCGCAGCAGGCCTCTCCGCCGCCTGTCTGTTCCGTCTCCCCGGTGGGGCTGGCGTTAGCATGTTAGCTCCGGGTACCACCAACCGTCAAGCCGTCCGTCCGCATTTTAGCTTGTTAGCTCCAGGTGCCAACAACATCCAGGCTGCCAAGCCGTTCGTCCGTGTTTTAGCTTGTTAGCTTCGGGTCCGACCAACATCTGAGGCTGCCAGGCGGAGCATCGAGGCGAGCTCCCGGCCGCAGCAGGCATCTCCGCCACCTGTCGTCTCCGTCTCCCCGGTGGAGCTGGCGTTGGCATGTTAGCTCCGGGTGCCACCAACCACCAAGCCGTCCGTCCGCGTTTTAGCTTGTTAGCTCTGGGTGCCAACAACATCCAGGCTGCCAAGCTATTCGTCCGCCTGAGATGTCCACAGAGTTCACCGACCGTTTCCAGCTCATTTATCGAGTGAAGCAATCTCTAATCGGACACACGGTCTGTCCAAAGCCGGCTGTCGAAGCTGGAGGTAACCGAAGCTGGCGGGCACTGCCGAAAACTGACGGACACTGCCGAAAACTGCGTAAATCGGCTTAATAATAATAATAATAATAATAATAATAATAATAATTTATTTATAAAGCCATTTAAAACAACCACAGCTGCAACAAAGTGCTGTACACATGAAATCAAGAACATTTAAACACATAAGAAAAAGAAAAAAAAATTCATATTTTTATTAATATGTGTTCGTAACATCGGATTGCCGTAAGTCGAGACCGCCGTAAGTCGAGGACTGCCTGTATATCAAATGTTGAACAGTTGAAAATTGTGCTGATTATGATTTAGGATAAATGTTTTCAAAGTCCAGAGGTTGCTTTAAAGCAAAGGGAGAAATAATAGCCCTACACCCTTTGCCTACCTCTCGTTTCTCAGACTAAGTGTAGACACTTGATCTGCTTTTAACTGTAAAGGTTGCATGTAGCAAATGAGTTGGGAAGTCTTCAACATGGCAGGCCAGTTCTTGTTCTGGAAACACACCTTCACATTTTTTATTTTCTTACACTGATATCTCCATGCATCAAACATGATTTCTCTCCACTGATGCCTCTTTCAGTCGTGAGTAAGGGGATAATTTAATTATGTCACAGGCAGATCAGATGAATGAAGAGAAATCTCCTCCTCCTCTTGCACTTGGT
>JBBPBX010069521.1:0-18839 GCA_038048925.1 Garcialebias charrua
AGTCTGAGAGCCTAATTTGTAGCTGAAAGTTATCTGTTCATGGTCTTGGAGGAGAACTCCTCCAACACCTGCTCTGCAGATCTTGTCGCGGAGGAATGAAGATCCATCCACGTACAACGTTGTCATATCTTTGCAGATATTGTCATCAAAGAAGTGGTGATTCGGGTCTTCAGTTACTGGGGGTTTTACCTCAACCGGCGGCTGGGTGGCTGGTACATCTTGTGTACACTTCTGGCAGATTGCCAAGTCCGTCCCCAGATGTGACTTCTTGTTTTGACCATAACGTATGTCTAGGTTAAAACTTTGAAGCGCCATGAGCCACGTTGCAACACGTGAGTTTGTCACCACACCATCTCTGATGCGTTCACTGTTAAGAAAGGTCACTGGCTGGTGTTGTGTTTCCACAATGATTTTCTGTCCACCAATGTAGCTGGAGAAATGTTTAACTGCCCACACTGTGGTCAGTAAAGCTTTCTCACAGTCTGAGAATCTCAACTCGGGGCCTGCCATCGTTTTGCTGGCATAGGCTACTACACGTTTGTCTCTGTCGTGTATCTGGTACAGACCTGCACTTATGCAATGAGCTGAGAAGCCCACTTCCAAGTAAAACTCTTTGTTGTAGTCTGGGTAGACTAAACAAGGGGCTGACTTGATCCTGTTTATAAGAGCGTCCATTGCCTGTTGCTGTTTGTCAGTCCAAACAAATGGTACGTCTTTTTTAAGGAGTTCAGTCAGTGGTTTCGCAAGGTCCGCATAGTTTTCGATGAATTGGTTCGAGTAGTTACACACGCCCAGAAAACTTTGTAGTTCTTTGAGATTGGTGGGGACTTTGAGATTGTCGAGGCCTTGGGTGCGAGTCAGCTGTGGTTGTACTCCGTCAGGACCTACAAGTAGGCCAACGTAGTCCACTTTGGTTCTGCACCATTGGCATTTTGACAGTGATATTTTAGCACCAGCAGTTGTCAGCTGATTCAGAACGTGGTCGATCTCAGCCAAATGTGAGTCCAGTGTTGGCTGCCTCAAAAGGACATCGTCCACGTAGATCAGTGTCCCACGCTCGTGGGCGTCTGGACATGCTTTGTTCAAGAAAATGTTGAACTCTGCAGGTGAGTTAGCGTAGCCAAAGGGACACCTGTTAAAGGTGTACTGACGGCCACCAAAAGTGAAAGCTAGTTTGTACTGGTCCTCGGCGCGCACAGGGATGGTCCAAAAACCAGAGGCGACGTCGAGAGTCGAGAAGTACTTACCATTGGTGACCTTGGGCAGTTCCTGTTGGAGTTGCGTCATAGGCCATCTGGATAAGGGAACTTGTTTGTTCAGCTTTCTGTAGTCTATAGTGAGTCTCCACTTACCATTAGGTTTTAACACCGGCCATAAAGGCGCAGAGTAAGTGCTGTTACAGTATCGGATGATACCTTTTTCTAACAGGTCATTAATGATTTCTCTGATAGGTTGATGTGCTGCCAGAGGAATCTTGTACTGTCTGACAAATGCAGGGGGAGCATTAGGCGGGGTTGGGATGCTCACTGTGTGGAGCGTGGTCAACCCACAATCCATCGAGTCAGTTGAGAATGATTTCTCATATTTTAGAAGAACTTTGCGAAGTTTGTCCCTTTCTTCATCAGTTTTCAGTGCGTCGGCTTGGGCGACCACCTGGTCAATCTGTGAAGCAACTGAGAGGGGTTCTTGTTCTTTGGGGAGCTCCAGTGAGTCCCCTTCAGTGTCGTAAAACCTGTCAACAGGTAGTGCACTGTAAGTTTGGGGGCATAGACTGACTCCTTTGTTGAAACCGAACCGGTTGACTGTGTCATGGTCGGAATCATTGGGGGAGAAGAGAGCTATGGCCTGTGTTGGTTTCGTGAACAAGACTTGCCCCGTGTGTTGATTTGGGATCAAGTTTTCTGGGAGTCCTCCCAGAAATGGAATGCTTAGCTCAAAATCATGAAAATCAGTAGAGATCAACCATCCTAGCTGTGTGTTTTTTGGGATCAGTACCTCTTCTGTGCTTGTGTTGCACACAGCAACAGTCGTGGTTCTGCAGTCGAGGGTCACTTGGCATGTGGCCTCCATGGACAGTCCTAAGTTGAAAAACATAGGAGATGGTTGAAAGTATGCCTGTTTTGTGCTAATAGCTTGTCCTTTCATGATGTGACACATCACCGGCTTGTTCATAACCTGAGGTGGTACCGCAGTGTTATGGCTGTTAGCAATCTGACAGACCTCTGGAATGGTCTGTCCAGCCTTAAGGTTCTCTGTTGTTAGCACAGGAGAGTCCTTTGTGGCTGTGTTTAGTGACCACAGTACATTGTTGTTGATGTCCACTCGGACACCTAACCTTACCAAAATGTCGGAGCCTATGTAGGTTGCATGTGGTAAGTTCGGGACCACGAGGAACGGGTGATCCAGTTCTCGTTGGTTCCAGATCAGTTTCAGGTCAATGATCCCTTTTGCGGTCATTACCTGTTTATCGTTGGGGTCCAACGAAAAGCGGAAAGCCTTTTTGTTCATATCTAGACCCAACTGTTTCTCAACCAAGGTTCCATAGAAAGCTTGGCTGATCGCTGATTTCTCCGTCCAAGGAGACAAAACAGCATCATCGGCGTGGGATCCTTGGATCTCAACACCTTTGACTACCCGTGGTAGGTAGTGTTCAGTGGGTGCTGACTGTTCCAGCTCGCAGAGGAGGCTCTCTTGTTGGGCCTTTTCTGCCTCACCTGTTGCTGAAGGTTCACTTACCGGGATTGTGCTCTCGTTGGAGGACCCCTTTGTGCCTTCCGCGGTACCTGCTGTTAGACAGTCAGTGTCACCTTGTGTAGGCATATCGATTGGCAGTGGTTGGCTCACTCTGGTCCACATTGTTTGATCACCATAATCTATAATCGCGTCGAAGCGGTTTATAAAGTCTTGGCCAACCAAAAATGGGAATGAGTCAACGGTGGACACGTGTACCGGGTGGTATAGCGTCATTTCACCAATCTGCATATGAACCATGGCTATAGCTGTAAGGGTTGTTCTCGTCTCTGAGAGTCCCTGCAGTACTACAGCACATTCTTTGAGGGGTATTTCCCTGTCAACCCCGCTAGCGGCTATCCTTAGCTCCTTCAACAGTGTGGGAGACATAATGGTTATGTCAGCCCCACCATCCAGGAGGGCCTCTTCTGTGAGGACCCCTTCTAAAGTGATTGACAGGTAAGCCTTCTTAGCGGGCCCCTTCCTGATAATGTTACACAGGAACCTATCAGGTTTTTTCCGACGTGTGTTACGTCTACCATTGTCTGTGTGAATTTCATTCACCTGTACTGGTAGTGCAGTCACACATGGGTCTAAGTGATCGGGCTGTGACGAGTCATTGTCTTTGGTGAGTGAGCTTACCCCCCCTTTTTCCGATGAGGGGCACTCGGACTCTGTAACAATGATGTCATGGTCACAGTCAACGTCTTGTTGACCGTCTATACCCTGATTGTCAGCATCCTGACCATCAGTATCTTGGTGACTGTCAGCAATCGTGGCATTGCTGTTATTTGTGTGTTCTGAGTCACTATCAATGATAGTGCTACACATCACTCCAGGTTTGTTTTCCTTGTTTGTTTTTTTCAAACTTTCTAACAACCGACGTATGTTCTCCATCTCTTCTGAAGACAGAGGTTTAGGGCCTTTTTTCTGGAACTTCTGTGGGTTTTTCCTCGCCCCAGACTGTTCAGTTTGAGGTGCAGGATCTGGCGCATTGCTCGGGGGTCCCCTCTGGGACCGCCCTCTTCCATATGAGTCACCTTGGGACCCATATTTCTTTTTCTTTTGGAAAGCCTTCCTTTTTTGATGGGGCTCTTCCTCTTGATGCGGCCTGTACCACTTGGGGTCTCTGGACCCCTTTTGGTCTTTGTTCCAGCGGACACCTTCATTTTGCGGTCTGTCAGGTTGGAAATTTTGCTTATTCTCGGCTTCCTTAAAAGAGTGAGCTGGCGCTCTTGCTCCTTCAAGGTCTAGCGATTGGTATTTGACCTTTTCACCAGGACACACTTCAAAGGGTGTCTTGTTTGGTGAGCGACCTGTAAAAACATCTATCGCGCACTCTCTTATGTCTTCGATGGACCTCCGTTTATAGTTTGCGCTGACATGTACTTTCTCTCTTATGTCAGGGCAGAGGTTTTGGCTGAAAATATACTTAAACCCTACCTCCTCCTCCATTTCAGGTTCGCATCTGTCCCCGAAATAGGCACGGAATATTCGGTCATAATATGACCTTGGGTGTTCATTCCTACCTTGCTTGATGTTAGCTGCTGTTATGATGCCATCGGGCCCCGTGCAAGGAGAAAACTCCCTTATCAGCGCAGCACAGAGAAGACTGTAGTCTTTCATCACTGCTTCTCGTTGACGCTTCATAAAAGCATGCACCGTCCTGTCCGATGTTAACCTTAACAGACAGATTCTATCATCATCTGTAGCTTCTGGGAAGCGTTGAAGCTGGAAATCAAGGTCCTCGAGATAGATCTTGGTTTCGTGTGAGCCCATTGGGCCAGGGGCGAAGGTTTGAATGCTTTTCGCCATATTCCGTAGTTCAGCCATTGATAGAGGTATTTGTGGGTTATTATCAGATCCACCCACCGGTGCATCCGGTGGGATTGTCGGTTTTAGAGGCCCTAAGGGACGGCGCGGTGGTGTTGGAGGGAGTAGTGCATCTGGCATGGGCGGGGGCGGTGGAGGAGGGAGTAGGTCATCAGGTATGGGAGGAGGCAGCGGAGGCGGTGAGTTCTCAAGGTGTTTACTCATGAGACCCAAACATTTTCTCTCTTCTTCAAAGAGTTTGTTCATTGCTGATGCACGCTCTATTTTACAACTATTCAGTTGGACTTTTAACCCATCATTTTCACGTTGTAACATCATGTGCTGTTCTTGTGATTTTCTATAATCTTCTTGCAGCCTTGTGTACCGTAGTGATAATGATTCCAGGGTGTCCGTGCATTTTTCCAGCGCGTCTCGTGCCTCCCCACAATCCGCCTGAAGCGACTTGTATTGATGGTAATACGTATCCTTCTCCACCACACATTTTTCCAAATCATCTTGTGATTGGTCAAAATCCCTTTTTAACACTCTGCATTCTTCGTAGAGACTACGCGTTTGTTCAGCGCTGCCAATACTCGACTGTGTTAAACTCTTTACCTCCTGCTGTAAAGTGGCAACCTCCATTTGTGCTGTTAAACATGATGTAGAGACAGCCCGGCGTACAGCAGTTTCAAAGTCTAGCTTGGCCTTTAACAGAAGGCTTAATTTAGCCAAACGTTTATCTCTGTCTGCTTTCTTTTCAGCCGTTGTGGTTCCAGCTGTTACAGTTTTTAATGCACTGTCCACATCTGCTTCCTCCATCAACTGTGTCTCTTCATGGTAGTTTGTGATGGGCCCTGTGAGTGAAAATAAGGCACATTCGATCCAATCTGCTTTGGTCGGGTCGTGGCCTTGAGGTGGCACAGGCTGCCCTGTATCAGAGGTGTCAGGGGTCTCACCCTCTGTGCCTGCCATCTTTTATCTGGATTTTCAGTGAAAATCAAAATAAAAGATGTTCTGTATTCGTTATTCTAAACTTTTCACTATTTGAAATAAACAGGAAAGTTTAAATGTGCACAGGACAACTGTGGAAGATGATGTGTCAGAGAAAGGAAGAGAAAGGAAAAATTTTTTAGTTATCTGGAGTGAAAACTGTACTTTTGTTTGTTATTTTAAATTCTTTGTATTTAAAATAAGCAAAAATGTTTGTCCGTACCTCTGTTATTCTAAATATTTTATTTAAAATAAACAGGAGCTATTGTTTGTGTACAGAACAAAATTAAAAGCTGGTAACTCACCATAAAATGCTGACTTTTTATGATGTTTTTTGTGAACGTGACTGTTCGTCACTCAAAGTGCACCAGGAAATGACGACACAAATAGGCGGGTCGACGCAGCGCGTCACCAGCTCTGCTGTGCTGAGCGAGGCGGAGCTCGCTACACAGATACGTGACGTCAACCAATCAATCACAGTGCTTGTAGTCCTTTTCCCAAGCAACCATGGTAAATGTAGTTTTCTAACCTTCGACCAATGAAGTACCGGAAATGACGACAAAGTGGGTTGGTCGCAACGGCGTGCGTTCCCACTACAGCGAATCAGCGTTCGCTACGAGTGATTGACAGCTCCCAGCTCTCGTTTCATCCAATCACAGCTCATAAACAAACGTGTACTTGGACACGTAGCTCTAACGTTAGCTCAGCACCGCAGACCACAACCTTATGGACTCTTAAAACAACTCAAACGCTACAAATTAACTTTCCAAAATTCTGAAACATGCGGCGAACACACCTAGACAGGCCAACTTAGTTACGCTCAGTAACACAGCACTGCAGCTGTTGAACAAACACGGACTCTCTCGGAGCGCGTCAAGTCGGTTCCGTCCACTTTAAAGGAGCAGAATTCGGGTTTCAGAACCACTATCCGACAACGTTCTACATATATGCTGCTCCGACCTGCTCTAAAATGTAAAATACCACAACAGCAATCTTGTAGATGTTAAATTAGCTTTCAGGCTTTTGACTCGGCGGTCAAACAAAGCTTTGTACAGGAGTCTGCGTGAACTGGACCGAACCAGAACCACCACAGACCACGGCTGACAAAACTTCACCTGAATGCTTCCAACAGCGTCTAACAGAGTTGAAACAATAATAATCTCACAGCTTCAAATGATAAAAACATGCAGAATCTGCCTGCTTTGAACACTTCCAGCCAAAATCATTATCCTCAGAGTTTAAAACTTGGATCCACTTATGCAAACATGACGTTACAGTTCATGAGAAACCACAGAAATCAATAAACTTTCAGAACCCGTACGGGCCACCAGATGTAAGAATTATGAGGAGGTCAATATTAATACTGACCTCTTTATCTTAATTAATCTACTTATTCAGATTGAATAGTAAATTCACGGATTCTGTTCTTTTTCAGTTTACCCAATATTTCTGTGATCTTTATGATGGATAAATACACAAAGCCATTAAGTGACAAAGACGTTAACTTAGTTTGATATGTCAAAGAGACACTATCATTTATTTAAAATAAATCAACTAAATTAACACCATTACACTTGATTGACATGATTTCACTTTCTTTCAAATTAATACGTCAGCAAACTTAAATATAACACAACAGACATAAATATTGGATGTTAACATATTTAGTCTGTGGGCATTTCAGCTTAAAATAGTTTCCAGCTTAGATAGAGAGGGAAAGATTTAGGAGGAGAAATTTATGGAGGAAGAAAAGTTAAGAGTCAGGGAGTTATCTTGATGTGTTTTAACCAGAAACATGGCAGTTCTCCGGCCGATTAAAGCTACACGTTGGTACCCTTGGCAAAGCATTTGACGACTTGTTACCTCGTGAAGATGGTCAGTCTCCCTCGGTCCAGTTTGGTCAGTTCGTTTACCATTCTCAGCGTCTCCAGACGTGCGCCTTGACTCGAACCGAAAGTAACGGCAGCTCCTGGTGCTGTTTTCAAGATAAGACGTTCCTTAAAGGAATGTCAATAAAAGAGAGCTTTTCACGGTTGAAATGACTTATAACAGGCATGTTATAAATCTTTAACTGAATGACATGTCATTAGCGTGTGACCAGACGATCATCAGTTCTTTGGAGAAGACCATGGTTTGAGGCTTACTCCAGCAGACTTTCTTAGAGAAAGTAAGATGTGAAGGTTTTAACTGAGACGTGACCCAGAAAATGTGTTCTTTCTGATTGGCCGAATGGCATCATAAGTTGATGTGAGGATGACATCAACATGTTGAAAGGGGGTCAAAAGATTAGTTTGTCAGAAAGATAAAGTGTTAGTTTCAGATGTCAGCATTTTATCATAAAACTGATTCCTTTGCTTTAACACTTTAACAAAATACTGTTGGTTTGATTAAAACAACGTCATTAAGCATCACATATGGGACCTATTAATGATAATAGCTTGATTATTAAATAGGACAAAAACAAAAGTCTTTGGGTGTCTAGATTGTCCTGAGCTCAAGCTAAAATGAATGAGATAAAGTGTTCCTTTTATCTTCACATGCAAGTTCGAGAGGAGAGGAGAAATCCTCCATGTACAACATTTTGAATTAAGCAGAGTATTTGATTTATCTGACATTAAAATGTACTGATGCTCTTACAAATAAAATTATTCATTTGATAACATTTGAATTAACAAAATTAAAAGAAGTCTCTGTGACCCGAGATTGCACCTTTGACACAGCAGTGAAACACAGTTTAACTCTCACAGAATAACACAGCTTAAAAGCACACATCATGAAAATGACAAAAGTTATTCTTTTGATCACATCAGCCTAAAATCAAAGATAGAAATAGTCTCTTATTGGTGACTATGTTATCAGATTATAGCTAAATGAATAATTTTGTAGTAAATGTCTTGCTTTACTGAGAGGTCAGTAAAGGTCATCACTGGACAGTTCAAAAACCTTAATTTGACCCTGGGTAGGTCCACTACACAGCCAAAGACTATTTAAAGAAATTCAACTCTAACATTGTGGTGAACTGTTCCTTTTGTGATCTGTTATTCATTTGTTCTGGATGTGTCCTCATTCTAAAGTGTTTTGGCAAAGTTTCTGTAACTATGTTGACTCAAAGATACAAGCAGACTTTCAGTTATATTGGGAACATGTCCTGTTTGGGTTTAAACATTGTGGCAAAATGAATCCGAAGATCTTTTTAATTAATTTGTTAATCATTAAGGCTAAATTTCATATACACAAATGTAAATTTTCAAAGAAAAAACCTGATTTCTCTGTTTTTTTAATTGAATTTAAACAATATTTACTTACAATTAGACCCTCAACCAATCAAAAAGCAAAAACAACAATATGGGCTTGCTCTCAACTTGGGATTATGGCTGAACTTTTACATTAAAATATTTTTTGTTTATATTGTTATTCATTTATTTTTTATTCTATACATAAGACTTGGCACATGTGTTACATATTGTACAATTGTTCTATTTTTGCAAAAATAATATGACTGTAACTTCCACTTATTTTGTTCGATTTATGTTCCCCCTGGCTATTGTCTTTTTTCATTGTATTCAATTTTATTGTTATTTTTTGTGATGTTGATAATAATAATAATTAAAAAAAAAAAAAAAAAGCAAATTGTAGTGATAAAAGAGGACAAAACTGACCTCCTAACTGTTTCCTTTTGTGCAAGACAATTAGGGTATTCTAACTGTGAGCTTTATGGTAACTAGTCTGCTTCTTTGCTTCATAATGAAATTCTTAGAAGTGCTTAATGTATGAAACCACCAGATTTATGGAGCAGTCCACTGACAGGTCATGCAGACAGCTGAAAAACAAACCTTAACAACTAAAAGAGACACATCATTGGCACATAGAGACAAGCAATTATCAGTATCCCCTGTTTATTGCACACATGTACTGTAGTCTCAACGGTACAGCAGACAGTACACCGGCAGCTCTATGTGAAGCAGACGGCTGATGGAGGTGGACTGAAGGCGATCTGAGATGTGATCAGACTCTCGTTCATCATGACAGCGCTCAACAGCAACTCGTCTGACACAACTAAAGCAGGTGGGCTTGATTTGCTCCAGCAATGTTCAGTTTATGCTGCAATTTCAGTTTTACAATATTTTTTTAAGCTGTTTCTTTTTTCTATTATACAAAATACTTTTAAAAAAAAGTCTAATTAACTTTATTTACTGACTTCTTTTAAATTCCAAAACTGGCTACAGTATAACCATGTGAAACTCTCCTAAGTAGCAGGTTTTCTTGGGAGTGCTATAGTGTCAGATTATAATACCAGCAGTGTAGCTGTGTGATTTGCAGCTTTTGGCTTTATATTGGATAAAAGCATTTATCTTTCACAGGTGTAAAGTGGGAATACATGTAAATTATTAAGCTGCTGAAGTGAACAAAATTAAGGTGTTATTATCCCTAATTAAGAGAAAAGAGAAGCTACTGTGTGGGGAGGCAACAGAAAAGCAGTCCCTCATGTGTAACTGTTTGCAGCCAAGGATTCACTTCCTGAACACACTAATGATGCTCAGAGTCATTGGAGACAGATATTATAATACACAGTTACCATGAGTCAGTGAGTGAACTTTTTGGTTCAACAGAGCAGATCTACATCTGAAAGTAAAGCCATGTTTAATATATTTATACAAATAAAAATTCAAGCTGTACCATTCCTGAAAAGAAATGCAGACTGCACCTTTTATGTCAACATGTTAATCTATCTTATGAGGAGATGGGAGTTGCAAGACAATGTTCCATCAATTAACCAATCAATCGCTTTATCTATCAATCAACATTGATTTATGATTTCCAACAGCCAAAAAATGCACAAAGTGCTGCACAATACAAAAATTAAAAACAAACAATAAAAAAATACAAAAATTTCAGAAAGCCACCAAGTATTAAAAGCCTGCCTGAATAAAAAGGTTATAAGATTAGATTTTCAAAGGCTCGGATCAGTGATGGAGTGCAAAACCTGACGTAACTGGTTTCAGAGTCTGGGTGTGGCAACCAAAAAGGCCCCATCACCCCAACGTTTGTATTTGGACTTTGGGACAAACAGTAAAGAGGTATTAGATGGTCATTTTACCGGTATACTCAGGAAAAGCTACTAGGTCAACTAAATAAGGTGTGGTTTGAGCATTAAGTGGTATGTTCTGCCATTTGGTTCAAACCCACGTGCAGGAAAAGGCGAGCGAGGCAAGAGTTTAAAATAAAAATACAGGCAGTCCTTGACTTACGACAGTCTCGAGTTATGACGTTTCATGGTTACGACACGCATCTCCATAAAAATTTAAAAAAAAAATAAAATTAAAATTTTATTTTGAAAAGCCGAGTTACGCAGTTTCTGACAGTTAGCTGCGGAGGCTACAGCTGCCATGTACTCTCTAAAAAAGCTAAGTCTGGTTCTCTGGACATTAAAAAAACAAAACAAAACTTGTTGGAGCAAGCTAGACAGGTAGCAGCTGTGGAAAAGTAGCTGTTTTATGGACGCCGATTTTACGATGTAAACGAATGGAGAATCCGGAGGAGGGACGGAAGAACGGAGGAAACGGCTTCACCAGCATTCCAGATTAGGAAATTAACTCTTTTTTTCCCCCTTCATTATGGCTCCAAATGTATGTATTTTTTCATAATTATGTAAGGTACTGTGTTAGGATAGGCTAAGTGCTTGGTAAAATACAATACTGTAGATATATGGTGCAGTTTGGATGTATGTTCCGACTTACGTGGAAATTCGGGTTATGACACAGTGTAGGAACGGATCTCCGTCGTAAGTCGAAGACTACCTGTAATTTATTTAAAACAACAAAACAAACAATGCTGACTGGGCAGCAAAAACTTACTTTAAAGAGAGCAGGGAAGATGGAGCAGACACAGACCAAGACACCGTGGAAGGACAAAGCCCAGATGCCAAAGGAGTGAAAACACACAGTCTAATACTGACATTAACGAGACAATGAGGAGCGCCTGGGGTGATTAGAATTAGGATCAGCTGTGAATGATGACATGGACAACAGAGGTGTGTCAGGTTCCTCTGGTGTTAGACCCACGTGCAAGAAAGCGAACGAGGCAGGAGTTTAAAATAATAATAATTTATTTTAAACAAAAATGCTGTCAGGGTAGCCAAAAACTCACTCTGGTAAACTCGAGCAGAAACAGAGAAGGACATCAGAGTGGAGAGGTGAGGACTGAATTGTCTGTGTGAACAGAACAATGACCGGACACAAAGTGGAGGAGATGAAGGCTTTTTATAAGGCAGAAAGAGAGTGGGTAATGAGTTCAGCTTGGCAGGTGGCTGATGAGACAGGTGTGAATGATTAAGGCTGCAGGCTTGAGCACAGAGAGACAGACTGAAAAGTGAGTGGGAAAATGACAGAGACTGAATGAGATAAACAGAAATCACAAAGCTCAGAATGACAAAAGTAAGACAGGAGGAAAACATAAAGAAACTTAAAGAAACAGACAGGGACAGAGCCTGACAAGGTGCAGGAAAACAGAAACAACAGAACCGTGTAATAACCCCCTGTTACGACCCGTTAGGACCACAACATACAAATTGGACACAGAAAAATAATTAAATTAAATTTTATTTAAACTAAACTAAACACTCTGACGAGGCTGACGAGGTCATCCCTGGCTTCCCCCACCAGGCCCGGAGCATCCTCGTCTGGCTCAGCGTCCAAAAGAAAAACTAAATAATAAAAAGTTCAAAGAAATGGTAGACCGGTGAGTCTGGCCAAAAAGAATAAAATGCCACCCAGGCAAACCCAACCATGTACAGGGCCATTGTGTCTCCCCAGGCGACAATCTACCTTACAAAAGTCTTTCTACACAAACAAAAGGCAAAAACAGGACTACCAGCACTCACGCAGTCATCAAAGTACAAATTAACGAAAAAGGAAAAAGGTAACAGTCCATCACTGTTAACCCCAGCTGTCCCCCTCTTGGATAGCAGCTCAAACACTGCTCTCAGTGTCCAAAATTTAACTAAACTCAAACGGGCCTCAGTGGCACAGGCCCACACTTCCTAAGTTTAGGCAAAAGATTCAACTGGCTCTTAAGGAGCCTCAACCCACACAGAACTCTAATTAACAATCAGAGTCATTTTTAAGAGCTCAAACAGCTCAACTACTACTCCCCCTGGAGCAAACTCACAAATAAATGGAGAAGGTAGAGCTCTCCTCAATGTTTGTACACCACACAGCACCAAGGCTGTCACTCAACACTAAGATTTACCTTAAGTGTATTTTCAGCTGGTTCCTACAAACCTTAGCCGACTTCTGGTGTCTTTCCACACCAGCCTCTACTTGATTAACAAGCTAAACCCTGTTGTATCAAGCCTCCACCACTCAACTCTAGTAAGCACTAGAGCTGCCACATGTGTTGTTTAAGACAGCACCAGTATCTTAGAGCCTAAGCTCAACACAAACTCCACATGAGCTCAACACTCAGTGATCAGAGTGGGTGGAGAACACTCATGAACACAAACATACATGTAGCATACAACTGCCTTGATCAAAACTTGATTTACCTACAACATGGCACAGGTTCACCACAGGGCTGTGTTCTTTCCCCTCTGCTCTTCTCCCTGTACACCAACTGCTGCACGTCCAACCATGACTCCGTAAAACTTATTAAGTTTGCGGACGACACCACCCTCATCGGGCTCATCTCGGATGATGATGAGTCTGCGTACAGGAGAGAGGTGGGCCGGCTGGTGACCTGGTGCAGCAACAACAACCTGGAGCTCAACGCCCAGAAGACAGTGGAGATGATTGTGGACTTCAGGAAAGACAGAGCCCCTCTGCCCCCCATCACCTTTAACAACACCCCCATCATCATTGGGGACTGCTACCGGTTCCTCGGCACCACCATCACCCAGGACCTCAAGTGGGAGCCAACCATCAGCTCCCTCATCAAAAAGGCTCAGCAGAGGATGTACTTCCTGCGACAGCTGAGGAAGGCCAAGCTGCCGGCCAAGCTGATGGTGCAGTTCTACACGGCCATCATCGAGTCCATCCTCAGCGCGTCCATCACAGTGTGGTACGCCGGGGCCACTGTCAGGGACAGACACAGACTGCAGCGCATTGTGCGCTCTGCTGAGAAGGTAATCGGCTGTAGTCTCCCATCTCTCCATGACCTGTACGTCTCCAGGACTGTGAGGCGAGCAGGTCGGATCACAGCTGACCCTTCTCACCCTGCATACGGTCTGTTCGAACCACTCCCCTCAGGCAGGAGGCTTCGATCAATTGGGACCAGAACCTCCCGCCATAAAAACAGTTTCTTCCCCTCTGCTGTCAGACTTTTGAACACTCATAACCATGTTACCTCATAACTTGCCTTGGTCGCTGTATTTTGTATTTTGATTGCACCACTCTAATTGCACTGTTTCTTAGTAGGTTTTGTTCACTGAATATTGTATTGATTGTATTGATGTTTTATGGTTTATGCTTTTTATGTTTTATGTTTCTATATTTTATGCACTGTTATGCCGAAGCAAATTCCTAGTCTGTGAATCCTGTTCATTGACAATGGCGATAATAAACAGAATCTGAATCTGAACATGATCACAAGTAGTTCCAACAAGCCCTTGCTTGCGTACACCAACCTCAGTTGGCAATCTCAAAACTCCACACTTGCTTCCATAAGTCTCCAGCAAAGCTCCACTCTGCTTTCAACAAGGCTCCACACTTTTCAGGTCTCAGCCCAGAGTATTTAAAAGGCTGAGACTCAACAGGTGATGTGGCAAAGCTAATCAAGCCTGATTAGGCTGAGAGAAAAATAGTGCAGCTACAGGTTGCTGGTGCTTTCTTTAGCAGACTACAGCCAACCTAAATAAAATAATTGTGTTTTAAAAACTGTCTTACCTCCAGGGTACATAACACCCTCAAGGGTGGCATCTGACACCCACAAAGTGGGCCCCCACATAACTAGGGAGGGAGGGGGAAGGAGACAGGATGGAGGGCATAAGAAGAAAAATCCCAAGGAAAAGAAAAGCCGACAGGTAGGAACCTGGGAAAATTAAAGAAGAAATAGTATATATGCCCAAGAGTTCAAGTGGACGGCCTGGGAGGCCGTCCAACAGGCTGGAGCACGTCGGGGTCCCGGCTGTCCATCAAACAGAGGCCTGGGTGGGCGGGCGGCCGGGAGGCTGTCTATCAAGCAGAGGTTGGTTGGGCAGATGGCTGGGAGGCCGTCCATCAAGCAGAGGTTGGTCGGGCAGAGGTTGGTCAGGTGGGCGGCCAGGATGCCGTCCATCAAGCAGAGACTGGTTGGGGAGGTGGCCGGGAGGCCGTCTATCAAGCAGAGGTTGGTCGGGCGGCCGTCCAGGAGGCCGTCCATCAAGCAAAGGCTGGTCGGGCAGGTGGCCGGAAGGCCGTCCATCAAGCAGAGGCTGGTCGGGCGGGCGGCCGTCCCTAAGGCTGAGGCTCATCGGACGGCGAGCGGTCTGCAGGCGAGGAGGCGTCAGGTAACGGGTCTGCAGGCAGTGAGTCGGACGATGAGTCGTTTGCAGGCGTTGAGTCGGGCGATGAGTCGTATGTAGCCGCCGAGTCGAGCGAAGAGTCATCTGAAGCCGCCGAGTCGGGCGAAGAGTCATCTGCAGTCGGTGAGTCAGGCGATGAGTCTGTAGTCAGCGAGTCGGGTTCTGCAGTTGGCGAGTCGGGTTCTGCAGTCGGCGAGTCGGGTTCTGCAGCAAGCGAGGAGTCAGCCGTTGAGTCTGTAGCAAGCGAGGAGTCAGCCGTCGAGTCTGTAGCAGGCAAGGAGTCAGCCATCGAGTCTGTAGTTGGCGAGGAGTCAGCCGGCGAGACTACAGCCGGCGAGGAGTCAGCCGGCGAGTCTGGAGCCGGCAAGAAATCAGCCGGCGAGTCTGCAGCCGGTGAGAATTCAGCCGGCGAGTCTGTAGCCGGCGAGAATTCAGCCGTCGAGTCTGCAGATGGCGAGGAGTCAGCCGGTGAGTCTGCAGCCAGCGAGGAGTCGGAGTCTGCAGCCGATGAGGAGACGGAGTCTGCAGCGGGCGAGAAGACGGAGTCTGCAGCCGGCGAGGAGTCAGAGTCTGTAGCCGGCGAAGAGTCGGAGTCTGCAGCCGATGAGAAATCGGAGTCTGTAGCCGATGGGGAGTCGGAGTCTGCAGCCAATGAGGAGTCGGAGTCTGAAGCCGATAAGGAGTCGGAGTCTGCAGCCAATGAGGAGTCGGAGTCTGTAGCCGATGACGAGTCGGTCTCTTCAGGCAATGACGAGTCGTCTCTGCAGCCGATGTCGAGTTGGTCTCTGCAACCGATGACAAATCGGTCTCTGCAGCCAATGTTGAGTTGGTCTCTGCAACCGATGTCGAGTCTGCCTCTGCAGGCGAAGAGTCGGCCGTCGAGTCTGCAGGCGAGGAGTCCGTCTCTGCAAGCGTCGAGTCCGTCTCTGCAGGCGTTGAGTCGGTCTCTGCAGGCGTTGAGTCGGTCTCTGCTGGCGTTGAGTCGGTCTCTGCAGGTATGAGTCGGTCTCTGCAGGCATCGAGTCGGTCTCTGCAGGCATCGAGTCGGTCTCTACAGGCGTTGAGTCGGTCTCTGCAGGCGTCGAGTCGGTCTCTGCAGGCGTCGAGTCGGTCTCTGCAGATGTCGAGTCGGTCTCTGCAGGCGTCGAGTCGGTTTCTGCAGGCGTCGAGTCGGTCTCTGCAGGCGTCGAGTCGGTCTCTGCAGTCGTTGAGTCGGTCTCTGCAGGCGTCGATTCGGTCTCTATAGGTGTAAAGTCCAGAAGAGCCGAAGCGGGCAGAGAGAGGGCTTGGGTCCAACGTCGACCTCTCTTTCTGCGGCGGCGTGAAGACAGAGCTGCCGCAGGTGGTGGAGGAGTCAAAACTGTAGCAAGAGATAGGATCAGCAGCTCTGCAGAAGTGACATCCTGAGGTGGACAGGAGTGAGGAGAGTCCGCTTGGACTTCTCGCGGCTGGGCGGACCCAAGTATTTTGCTACCAGAGCTACCTGCCAACGTTCCAGCTCCTCCAATGAGGGAGGGCTGTACTGTTCCTCCAACAGTTGGGGGCATGGGCTCCTCTCCCCCAGTGACCTCCTCTCTCGTTCCTCCAGAGAGCGAGAACTGGCCTGTTCCTTTGGTGGCGAGTTTCTCCCCTTCTGGCGTTGGGCTCGGGGCAGAACAGCGGTTTGCCTCCCTCTCTCCGTCGATTGCTTAAGGTAGCCAGGTGAAGAGCGAGGAGGTGGACCACAAGGTGCAGCGGCAAGGTGAGGTAGAGAGGGATGGAGAGGCTGTGAGGCTGAGGATCCAGGCTTGACAGCCAGACGGGTTCCCCAGAATGGATTCTTCCTCTCCTCCCTCTCTCTGTCTTTCTGAGCAGTTTTGTCTGCCTCACGGGCGAGCCATTTAAAAATGTCTATTTCCCTGCTAGGTTCTTTATGATCTGGGCTTTCTATCAAGTTCTGCCATTTGGTTTGAACCCACGTGCAGGAAAAGGCAAGCGAGGCAGGAGTTTGAAAATAAAAATAATTTATTTTAAACAACAAAAACAAACAATGCTGATGGGTAGGGCTGGACGATATGGCCAAAATTTTTATCACGATATAGTTCTTAATTTCGGTCGATATCGATATAATTCGATATCGATATAAACAATATAAAAGCCTAAAAAAAACTATAAACTATACAAATAAATTAATGTTCTCCTTGTATTTGTATTTAGCCTCCAAAAAGATGGAAATCACCATCAAATAAACATAAACTTCTCAACCCAATAATTCTCAGTCGGGTCATCTGGACAGTTTCTTTTTTATAGAAACGTTTCACCCTCCATCCTCCATCCAATTTCTATAAAAAGAAACTGTCCAGATGACCCGACTGAAAATTATTGGATTTGGTACGTGGATTATTGAGCATGAACTTTCTTGCCATAAAATTCTCAACTGTGTCAATATTAATAGTTTTAACTTTAAACATCTTTAAAATTTACAGCATTGAAATTCATAGTTAATTAAATAAAACTTTTGGGTGTTGTTATTTATAAGAAGCTGACATAGAAATCTCATGGAAATTACTTAAGAATAAAAATAACAAAATCAATTGCATTACTGTATAAAGTAAAATAGTTTTTGAATGACAAAGTTTTGAATATATTGAATAATGTAATGATTGTTCCATATTTAATCTGTTGTATTGAAGTTTGGGGAAAAGCATGTAAAACTATTACAAACCCTGTTTTTTTGTTTTGTTTTTAAAGAGCTATAAGAATTATTAGTAGGAAGTGCTATGGTCACCCAACAAATATTTCATCAGTTTAAATTATTAAAATTTTATGATTTGGTTGAACATAGTATTTTACAAGTCATGTATAAAACTGAAAAAAAATTACCCCCCAAATATTCAATTAAAATTTGTTTAAAGTTATTAAACCCTGAAGGGAATGTAAATGTTTGTAAAACCTCCATTTAGGACTAGTTTGAAGGAGCTGAGTTGTAAATCAGGAAACAGGATTGTGTTGACTTGATATCACCATAAACATTTCTAAAACTATGTTTTAAAATATGATTAAATCAAAGTTGTTGGGAAGGTGTGGTGCAGGTGAAGTGAAGGTTGTTGTTTGTTTGTAGTTATTTTGTATTTTTTAAACAAGGGGCAGATATTAAAACACTATTTTCGTCTTTCTGCACATTTTCATTCAGTGTTTTTTCTTCTTCTGATGAATTTGTTTTATTTTGAATAAAAAAACATGCAGCGCTGCTGGGGCTGTTTGTTTACGTCGTAGTTTCAGGGACACGTTGGCTCAAACTTTATTGTTCTTCATCTTCTGACTCTCATATTATATCGAGTGGAAACTCTTCAGATTAAACAAGTTAGATGTTCCCACCGCTAGTTAGAACGACTCCGTCACGTTTTGCAAAATAAAGAAACCGAGTAAGACTCGCTGCAGATGAGACCTGCAGTTTAACAAAACCGAACTACGTCCACACCTACGAATTAGTCTTTCCTCTCATCAGTGATGTCGTCTGCTTTCTCTTCGCTTGTGAAACTTTGTTCAGTCACATTCTGACGGTCATGAGCACTCGTTTGACTCGTTTTGAAGCGAAAACTTAACGCGCTTTGGAGACTAGCTTAGCTTTTAGCCTGCTACCGCTAACGCCTGCTGCTGGACTGAGCGCTGCGTAACAACGACGTCACCACGCACGTTTTGTGTCACAGCTTTTTCTGTCCGGGCGGGTTGTTGAAGCAGCCGCTCCAACCCGAACAGAAACAGAAAAACGTTGTAAAATCCTATCGAAATATCGAAAATATGCTTAAACTTCATATCATCGTTATTGAAT
>JBBPBX010069522.1:0-18839 GCA_038048925.1 Garcialebias charrua
AATCTCATTGAGCCTCGAGGACTCGTTTACAAGAGAGACCTGTCTACAAAATAAAGAATGATGACAACAGCAACAGTAGATTTTCCTTGAACAATCAACAATAGACAATCATAAGAGAGAAATACAGATTTTTTTTTAACAAGTTAAATAAAGATGTCAAAGTAGCAAAACAGACAGATTATAAGGCAAATGTAAAAAAATCAAAAACAGGAACATGTCTGCATTGGTTTTGCCAGGATTCCAACAGATTCTTAAAACCAGTTCAAGTTCGAGAGCTTCAGATCTTTTTGTAAGATATTCCATGAAGCAGGAGCAGAGTAGGAGAAGGCCCTTTTTCCAAGTTCAGTCCTCACTGACGGAACACTGCAGGTAATCATGTCCTGAGAGCGCACGCTGTAGCTGCACTCACGCAAAGACATGTAGGAGGAGATGTATGAGGGCAGCAGACCAAGAAGTGATTTAAAGATGAAAATGTACCAGTGGAAGAGTCTGCGTGAGGTTAATGATGTCCAGTTAACCAGTGAATACAGGGTGCAGTGGTGGGTACGATAATCACAACCAGTTATGAATCTTAGTGCACCATGATAGACAACATCCAACATCCGCAGGGTGCTTGTAGGAGCATTCATGTCACCGTATTTGGAGTTGGTGCTGATGTGGGCGGAGAAATAATACGTTGAGGAGCTTACATGTTTGACTGCATTTTTATGAAAATGTTTACAGCTGTTTTATTGAATCTTTCCTCACTTTTTCGTTTCTCTGCTGGTTTGGGTTGTTGAACTTGAAAAACTGTAATCGCTTACAGGGTGTCATCAAAGAATGCAATAAAATAATAGGGACTCAAATGAATGACATCATGGACCTATTTAAGTCCAGATCTACATCCAAAGCTAAAAAAATCTTGGCAGATCCCACTCATCCTCTACATGCTCAGTTCAATCTTCTGCCTTCAGGCAGAAGATATGGCCAACCTATGTGTAGAATGAACAGATTAAAAATCTCCTTCATCCCCTCAGTTATTGGATTTTTAAACAAAAACTAGGATCAAAGACTTCTTTTTTAACATATTTTTATCTTGGAATCTTAACTTCATGATTTTAAGGATGAACTGTTTTTTTTTTTTATGCTGTACCTTTTCAGTAATGTTTTTTATGTATCTTAATCTTGTTTGAAGGTACTTTTTATCCTGCTTTAATTATAGCTGTATGAATGTGCTGGCTGTCTCACCACCACTACCTGCTGTAGATGAATTGCCCCTTGGGGACCTAATAAAGTTGAACTTGAACAAGACCAAGACGGCAGTTTTTCAAGCTGTGCATGCAAAAAAAAAAAAAAAAGAAAAAAAAAAAAGTTATTTTCAAAAACTGGCTTCTTCAAACATCTCAGCGTGGAGCGGTCTTCTCTTTGTTGCAAACACGCAGAATTCAGTGAGACTTTAACATAAAATTAAAATCTTCAAGAAGCTGGTGAAGATCCAGGACATGGTTAATTCAAAACAGTTCAAGACTAAAACAACTTGACTTTATTTCTAACACAATTTTTGAATTGAGAAAGCTCCTCGGATGAGAAGTGAAACGTCTTCTATTACAAGTAAAGTCCAGTTGTTTTTGTTTTGAACTCTTGAAGTTCTCAAGATATCTGGAGAAGCCACGTAGTCTGCAGCAGTTTATCATTTCATGTCTTTAATGTCCTTAAAATAAAACGTAACTTTCAAGTCTAGACTTTTATTTCAAGATAATTTACCTGAATCAATCAATCAATCAATCAATCAATCAATCAATCAATCAATCAATCAATCAATCAATCAATCAATCAATCAATCAATCAATCAATCAATCACCTTTATTTTACCAGGTAGAGCCCGTTGAGATCTCTTTTACAAGGGTGACCTGGTCAAGTGGTCAGCAGCACACGTCACATGGTAATTGACAATAAGCATGTGCATTTACCAAAAATAAAATAAAGAAAACTACAATCAAGAACAATAAGGATGACTGGGAGATGAAGTCCTACATTTCTTTAGCACTTTGAGATTTTCATTAATGAAAAGTGCATTATAAATTGAATTCATTATTATTATTATTATTTCTCCCAAAGGTGCCAAGAAGGAGAAAAGGGACTAGAATGCCCCCAAAAGGCCTCCCTCTGCTTTCTTTGTCTTCTGTTCAGACCACTGTCCTCAGATTAAGGAGAACCCTGGCATCTCCATCTGAGACGTGGCCAAGAAGCTCGGCGAGTTGTGGTCCGAAGACGAGACGAGGTCAAGGCCGCCAAACTGAAGGAGAAGGACATCGCTGCCTGCAACGCCAAGGGAGGCTCTGGGAAGATCAACACAGAGAAGAAGAGCGGACCCTGCAGGCCTTCTGCCAAGAGGGCGGATCCAGTGGATGATCATGACGAGGATGATGATGAATAAGCGTTGTGTGGATTAGGGCTTTAACAGAGTACCAGAGTAATCGATAGATCAATTCCTAGGACATCTATCGAGGTTTTTGATTTCACCTCGAGTACTCGTAGTGATGTCATCACAACGCAGTTTACATCACTAAATCAACTTCCTGTTTGTAGCACGTTGAGAACCCTGATGTGGGTAAAACCCAACCAAGCAACTTTGAGCTGAGCAACTGGAAACAGTCAAACTTTAATAACACACAAGAGGCAGGTCTATATCACAGACGTCCATCTCACTCATGGTGTGGCCAGAACACTAACATACCGCTAAGCATTATGGGAAACACATAACACATCGACTCCCCAACTTCCTGTTTGAGCTCTGTGACCACCGTAGATTGTGACAGTATGATATTGTTTATTGCATTGTTACTTATATTTTTATTTAATTTTTGTTTTTTGTTTTATTTTACTTTCTTGTAATGGACTCTGTTCTATATGATATTTTTGGACTACATGTATTGTCAAAATTTGATTTAAAAAAAAAAAAAATAAATAAAATTGTGACAGTAGGGGGCGGTTTTGCATTGCAGGTCACATATGGTGTAACAACCGCCCCACTGTTTTTAAGTTTCGTTTTTGACATGCCGAACGTTTCATGCAGCTTAATGATAAATAACTAATGGTTTTGTTTTTTCTGTGACTTATCTGCAGTTTGATAAATGGTAGGAGCGTAATGTATGCTCCCAATGTTTTGTTGGTCCTTTTTTGTTGTTGTAAATAATGACGTTTTTATGCATTTTTATTTATTTATTTATTTGCATCTTAGGATCTTATGACGTCATCGACTACTCGAGTTCTACTCAAGTTTTTTTATGTTAATGTTGAGTTTAAAAATTATGTACTCATTCAACCCCTAGTGTGGATGTGAAGTTTGGGATGCATGGTTCAGTTTAATCCTGTTTTCTTTCTATGTGGATGACTGCCTGCTGTCCTCGTGGGTCTGCCAGACCTGGACTCATTCAGGGAATCAGTTTTATCCACGTCTTTCTACTGAAATCTGTTTTGTTGCGTCGTAGATCCAGATCAACTGCTCCTACGGTGGACAGCAGAGGCAGATTTTCTTTCTCGACTCCTAAACATCGTTTCCGGAGGCACCGCTCTTTGTTCCGGCGCCGCTCGTTCCTTCTCCGTTTTACTTCAGGATTTATCCGCAGCGCTGATTTGAAAACGTTTACAGCCGTTTTAAAGTGGAACGTGAACATTTGTAGAACAAATTTTTCTTTAATAATAACATTTTTGGATATTGAAAATACAGGTAGTCCCCGACTTACGACGGAGATCCGTTCCTACGCTCCGACGTAAAGCGAATTTCGACGTAACTCGTAACATACGTCCAAACTGCACCTTATACATACAGTACTGTATTTTACCAAGTACTTAGCCTATCCTAACACAGTACCCTACATAATTATCAAAACACACATACATTTCAGAGCCATAATGAAGGAAAAAAGAGTTAATTTCCTACTCTGGACTGCTGGTGAAGCCATTTCCTTCGTTCCTCCGTCCCTCCTCCGGATTCTCCATTCGTTTACGTTGTAAAAGCGCCGTCCATAAAACAGCTACTTTTCCACAGCTGCTGCGTGTCCAGCTTGCTCCAACAAGTTTTGTTTTATTTTTGAATGTCCAGAGGACCAAACTTAACTATTTTAGAGAGTACAGGGCAATGTATACATTTGTAGATAGAGGTATATATACATATATATTTATAGAAATGTACGGCAAAGTCATGAATGTTATGGGTCTTTAATGCATATGTGTTTTGTTGCTGTGTTCTGTTATGTACTTTGCAGGATTGCGGACGGCGGTCGGGTGTGTTTGCCTTGTGCTCTTTTTGTGGATAATTGTTGTTTTGTAGTCTTGCTTTCTGTCTTTCCTTTCTTTCCCCCCCCAAAAAAAAATCATAATGGTGTGAAGAGGATGGCTGTAAGGTGAGAAGGGAGGCCATCTATACAGTATAGAAAAAAAAAAAAAGGAGTACAGGGCAAGTTGTAGCCTCCGTAGCTAGTAAACAGAAACCTGAAACTGCCGGAAACTGCGTAAATCGGCTTCAAAATAAAAATTTCCAAAATAAAAATAAAAATGGAGATGTATGTATTTGGGCAGCACGGTGGCACAACTGGTAGAGCTGCTGCCTCTCAGCGAGAAGGTTGCCGGTTCAAATCCCGGTCCGGGGCCTTTCTGGGTGGAGTTTGCATGTTCTCCCCGTGCATGCGTGGGTTTCCTCCGGGTACTCCGGTTTCCTCCCACAGACCAAAAAACATGCTTGTTAGGCTGATTGGTGACTCTAAATTGACCCTAGGTGTGAGTGTGAGAGTGGATGGTTGTTTGGTGTGAGTGAGACAGGTCCCTCTTGTAAATGAGTCCCCGTGACTCAACGAGGCTAGCCTGTATAAATAAAGGTTGAATTGAATGAATGAATGAATGTCGTAACCACGAAACGTCGTAACTCGAGATCGTCGTAAGTCAAGGACTACCTGTAAAAATAATTAGTTGACTGATAAAAATCTGATCTGTCGATGTGAACAAAGTCGTGGACGTCAGAAATATTCGGGGTCGATCCGTTCTGCAGGCAGGACCGTTTACTGAAACGTCTCTGCTCAACGAGTCAGAACTCCTGAACCCAAATTCATCTCGACGCTGCAGAGAAAGACGTTTGTGAATGTGAGCCGAGCGTTTTAAATAAACCCGAGTGCTTGTCGAGCGTGCACACACGCAGAAAAACACCATCAGCTCCTCCACGCCAGACGTTTCCAATAAAAACAAATCACAGCAGAGACAACGGCAGCGAACAGATCCAAATCCTGAGCAACAGAACCAGCCGTAGACAGCCCAAGATTAAAGACTCGGACCGTCCTGCTGGATCAAAGATGCAAATACTAACGGTGAACATTTCACAAATGATTATTACTCCTTCGTGCACGGTTGTTTCCTCTCAGAGGGATTTTAGCTTCTGAAGCCGTTGGGTTTAAAACAAACAGGTTGAGAGAAACTGCAGAAACAAACTCCTGGTAGATCCGCTTGTTATGATTTAAAGATTTTCAACGGTTTTATCATCGCCCTCCACGGTGGAAGGTGGGCGATCATGCATTTGCTAGTGTGCATGTGACTGTTAGCAAAATATCTCATGAACTACTCAAGGGAATCACTGGATGAACATCTACAAATTATCACCTTCAAGAAACAAGCCCTCCCTGGGCTGCCACCTTACCGTGGTGGAGGGGTTTGAGTGTCCCAATGATCCTAGGAGCTATGCTGTCAGGGGCTTCATGCCCCTAGTAGGGTCACCCAAGGCAGACAGGTCCTAGGTGAGGGACCAGACAAAGTGCAGCCCAAAGACCCCTTATGATGAGTCAAATCACTGGAAACAATGTTCCCTCGCCCGGACGCGGGTCACCGGGGCCCCACTCTGGAGCCAGGCCCGGAGGAGGGGCACGTTGGCGAGCGCCTGGTGGCCGGGCTTTTACCCATGGAGCTCGGCCGGGCACAGCCCGAAGAGGAGACGTGGGTCCCCCTTCCCATGGGCTCACCACCTGTGGGAGGGGCC
Organism: Garcialebias charrua; assembly: GCA_038048925.1. Classification (NCBI taxonomy): domain Eukaryota; kingdom Metazoa; phylum Chordata; class Actinopteri; order Cyprinodontiformes; family Rivulidae; genus Garcialebias; species Garcialebias charrua. The sequence continues at coordinate 6,002 of JBBPBX010069522.1, forward strand.
AAAGGGGTCGGGTGCATTGTGGAATGGGTGGTGGCCGAGGACGGGGACCCTGGCGGTCTGATCCTCGGCTACAGAAGCTGGCCATTGGGACATGGAATGTCACCTCTCTGGTGGGGAAGGAGCCTGAGCTAGTGTGTGAGGTTGAGAGGTTCCGGCTAGAAATAGTCGGACTCACCTCAACGCATGGCTCTGGCTCTGGAACCAGTTTCCTTGAGAGGGGTTGGACACTCTTCCACTCTGGAGTTGCCCCTGGTGAGAGGCGCCGAGCAGGAGTGGGCATACTGGTTGCCCCCCATCTTGGTGCCTGTACGTTGGGGTTCACCCCGGTGAACGAGAGGGTAGCCTCCCTTCGCCTACGTGTGGGGGGACGGGCTCTGACTGTTGTTTGTGCCTATGCGCCAAACGGCAGCTCAGACTACCCACCCTTTTTGGAGTCCTTGGAGGGGGTATTGGAGAGTGCGCCTCCTGGGGACTCCCTTGTTCTACTGGGGGACTTCAACGCTCACGTGGGCAATGACAGTGAGACCTGGAGGGGTGTGGTTGGGAGGAACGGCCCCCCTGATCTGAACCCGAGTGGTGTTCTGTTGTTGGACTTCTGTGCTCGTCATGGATTGTCCATAACGAACACCATGTTTAAGCATAAGGGTGTCCATATGTGCTCTTGGCACCAGGACACCCTAGGTCGTAGTTCAATGATCGACTTTGTTGTCGTCTCATCTGATCTGCGGCCGCATGTCCTGGACACTCGGGTGAAGAGAGGGGCGGAGCTGTCAACTGACCACTACCTGGTGGTGAGTTGGCTCCGATGGTGGGGGAGGATGCCGGTCAGACCTGGCAGACCCAAACGTATTGTGAGGGTCTGCTGGGAACGTCTGGCAGAGTCTCCCGTAAGACGGAGCTTTAACTCCCACCTCCGGGAGAGCTTTGAACACGTTCCGAGGGAGGCGGGGGACATTGAGCCCGAGTGGGCCATGTTCCGCGCCTCTATTGTCGAGGCAGCTTATCGGAGTTGTGGCCGCAAGGTTGTTGGTGCCTGTCGTGGTGGCAACCCTCGAACCCGGTGGTGGACACCGGCGGTGAGGGATGCTGTCAAGCTGAAGAAGGAGTCCTATTGGGCCTTTTTGGCCTGTGGGACCCCGGAAGCAGCAGATAGGTACCGGCAGTCCAAGCGGCATGCGGCTCGGGTGGTTGCTGAGGCAAAAACTCGGGCGTGGGAGGAGTTCGGAGAGGCCATGGAGAATGACTTCCGTACGGCTTCGAGGCGATTCTGGTCCACCATCCGGCGTCTCAGGGGGGGAAAGCGGTACGCGACCAACACCATTTATGGTGGGGATGGCGTGCTGTTGACCTCAACTCGGGATGTTGTGAGTCGGTGGGCGGAATACTTCGAAGACCTCCTCAATCCTACTGGCACGTCTTCCACTGAGGAAGCGGAGCCTGGGGACTTTGGGTCGGGCTCTCCAATCTCTGGTGCTGAGGTCGCCAAGGTGGTTAAAAAGCTCCGCGGTGGCAAGGCTCCGGGGGTGGATGAGATTCGTCCTGAGTTCCTTAGGGCTCTGGATGTTGTGGGGTTGTGTTGGCTTACGCGACTCTGCAATATCGCGTGGACATCGGGGGCAGTTCCCTTGGATTGGCAGACTGGGGTGGTGGTTCCCCTATTCAAAAAGGGGGACCGTAGGGTGTGTTCCAACTATAGGGGGATCACACTCTTAAGCCTCCCTGGTAAGGTCTATTCAGGGGTTCTGGAGAGGAGGGTCCGTCGGATAGTCGAACCTCGGATTCAGGAGGAGCAGTGTGGTTTTCGTCCTGGTCGTGGAACACTGGACCAGCTCTACACCCTCAACAGGGTCCTGGAGGGTGCGTGGGAGTTTGCCCAACCAGTTTACATGTGCTTTGTGGACTTGGAGAAGGCATTCGACCGCGTCCCTCGGGGGGTTCTGTGGGGGGTACTCCGGGAGTATGGGGTACCAGGCCCATTGATATGGGCTGTTAGGTCCCTGTACGACCGGTGTCAGAGCATGGTCCGCATTGCTGGCAGTAAGTCAGGCTCGTTTCCGGTGAGAGTTGGACTCCGCCAAGGTTGCCCTTTGTCACCGATTCTGTTCATAACTTTTATGGACAGAATTTCTAGGCGCAGCCAAGGTGTTGAGAGGATCCGTTTTGGTGGCCTTAGAATCGCTTCTCTGTTTTTTGCAGATGATGTGGTCCTATTGGCTTCATCAGATCGTGATCTACAGCTTTCGCTGGAGCGGTTTGCAGCTGAATGTGATGCGGCCGGGATGAGGATCAGTTCCTCCAAATCCGAGGCCATGGTCTTGAGCCGGAAAAGGGTAGCATGCCCTCTCCGGGTCGGGGAGGAGGTCCTGCCCCAAGTGGAGGAGTTTAAGTATCTCGGGGTCTTGTTCACGAATGAGGGAAAACTGGAGCGTGAGATCGATAGGCGGATAGGTGCAGCATCCGCAGTGAAGCGGGCGCTGTACCGGTCTGTCGTGGTGAAGAGAGAGCTGAGTCAAAAGGCAAAGCTCTCAATTTACCGATCGATCTACGTTCCCACCCTCATCTATGGTCATGAGCTTTGGGTTGTGACCGAAAGAACGAGATCTCGGATACAAGCGGCTGAAATGAGTTTTCTCCGCAGGGTGTCTGGACTCTCCCTTAGAGATAGGGTGAGAAGCTCAGTCATCCGGGAGGGACTCGGAGTAGAGCCGCTGCTTCTCCACATCGAGAGGAGCCAGTTGAGGTGGCTCGGGCATCTGGTTAGGATGCCTCCTGGACGCCTCCCTGGTGAGGTGTTCCGGGCATGTCCCACCGGGAGGAGACCCAGAGGAAGACCCAGGACACGCTGGAGGGACTATGTTTCTCGGCTGGCCTGGGAACGCCTTGGGATTCCCCCAGAGGAGCTGCTCCAAGTGGCTGGGGAGAGGGAAGTCTGGGCCTCCCTACTTAGGCTGCTACCCCCGCGACCCGACCCCGGATAAGCGGAAGAAAATGGATGGATGGATGGATGGATATATATATATATATATATATATATATATATATATATATATATATATATATATATATATACTGTAAATCCGCCATTTTTTAGAACTATTAAGCTGAAATTTGGTGTGATAGTAGCTTAGAGCAATGCCCAATAAATACTAACTTAAAACATTCAAGATGGCTGCCAAAGCTAAATTTAAATGGTCTTAAATCAGCTATTCTTATACATACAGAGCTGAAATTTGGTGTGGTTAGAGCTGAGAACGTTCCCCATCGCATGCCGAATCCAACTCAAAAATCCAAGATGGCTACCATAACTTAAAAGAATAAAAATAGGACTAACTCATTTAATTTTTGCCACAATGAGCTGAAATTCCATTTAGTTGTAGCTGAGTGAACCACAACACTTAAAATGGCTGCAACGTGGCAGTCCTGTCAAAGTTTCTCCAGGATCTTTCTAATTAATCAAGGGCTATAATTTGGTTTAATTTAAATAAATAGATAAAAGGAAACTGCCATGGCAAAATCTTCTGTTTTTGTAATGATCGTTACAAACACGGGCACTTGTAAATGCGCCTGATAAGAAGTAAACAAGTTTACATCTAACAAGGTTAAGATACTTTCCCTGTAAGTCTGTCTGATTCTACGGGAGGCCAGAAACATGTTTGGAAGCAACGGCCTGATTTTCAGCTCAAAAGAACAAGATTCTCGTTTTAGCCCGTAGCTTTGAGTTCGTCTCCCAGGATAGTCCAACTGGCAGATGGTGGAGAGACTGGTGTAAAAAAAACTACATCACTGATGGAGGAGGCAGATAATGCAGCAGCCACTTGATGGAGGCATCTCCAGGGTTCACAAGCGTTACGCAACCAGCGTTTTTATCTACTGGCTGTGAGGTTTCAACTCAGAGTCTGCTTATTTATTCATCCGGCTGCGTGTGAGAAACTCTGCCTTCATCGTAGCAGCAAGATTGCAGGCTTTCAGCTTTTGATTTTACATTTCTTTTTTTACTGAGTGGGCTTGGCTACTTTTTTCCAAATCGGTGCAAATAAAAAAAATAAAAAAAAGAAGAAGACGGAGCAGGGTGCAACAGAAACCAACGCTCCATGAATAATGAGGACTCGTGTTTTACACAGGCACACATAAAACATGCCATGAACCCCGGCTCTCTGGCAGGAAACTTTGATTGGATGAATATTTGCACAGCTGATGGGACTGAAGCATAAAGCCTGGAGACAAGGGGAAGGTTGGTGCCTGCGTGGAGAAAATACGACATTCCACGAGTCGTGATCAGGGTTCCAGAACACCAATCAACGGACCAGGGGCCTCATGTACAAAGACTTGCGTGGATTTCTTACTGAAAAGTGCCGCACGGTCAAATCCAGAAATCTGCCTACGCACAAAAAAATCCAGATGTATCAAACTGTGCGTACACCGGAATCCACGCACATTCCTTTTGTACATCACAATTAACGTGGAACTGAGCGCACGTGAGACACCTCCCCTGACACGCCTTCATTTACATATGTTAAACAGATGCAAATTACTTCCTGCATGTGTGAAGGACATGTTTGTTTGATCCCTGCGCGATCAGAAATGATTTCTAGATTCAGGAAAATAATGAATTTAATATAATATGGGTGGGGAAATAAATCCTAAGTAAGAATAGTAATAAAATGTGTTCATCACGCAAAGAACGAGTGATTGTGTGTCGGTATTTGTGTGTGCGCGCACCCTGCTTTGGTGCGCAACCGGCTTATCCATTCATTCTGAGTGAAAATATTAACTTTGCGCACGAGTTTATTACCATAATTACTGTAAACACAGAGGAACTTGGATGTTTGGTAGAACATAGATCTTTGTTTATTTAATAGATGATATGAAGAAACGAGTCTGTGCGTCTCAGTGGAGAGTTTTCATGACATGACGTGATGTTGGAGTCTCCAAACGCTGCGCGCGCCACAGCCTTGTGCGCAATCTGTTTGTCTGTGAAGCTTTACTCTCCTACAAGTTATATATGGTGTACTTTCACGTGTCATTTTGGAGAAATCTACAATAAACGCAGATTATTAAACACCTCCACTGCCGTGTAACACCGGCGAGGGTGCGCACGCTCCAAACCGCGACCATTCAGCCTTTGGAATCATATGGATGAGACCATTCTATTGATCAGGCTTTGTGTGGACTGGACAGCCCTGATCGACCTGCAGCTCCCTCTGGAAAGCTCAGGAACAGTTTGATCGCTGCTTCTGCACGCGTTGTGCACGGTGCGTTGTGCTCCAGAGCGCAGCAGTGCCAAAATGAAAAAGGATTATTCCTGAAAACGGCTGATAAGCCATATCATAGATCAGAAAATTATATCTGTTTATAAATAAATGATCTGCGTGTTACACTATGTATTATATCCTCCAGTAAGGCTGAATAATCCGTTCCTGTTAAATGTATTTTTTGCACAACTTTGCGCGTCCTTTATTTGCGTCCATGTGGATGTAATAATTGTTATCATGTGTGTTTGGTGGGAATATTAATCATTTTCACATCATGAACAGTTAATAATAATAATAATAATAATAATAATAGAATTCAATTTATAACGCACTTTTCATTAATGAAAATCTCAAAGTGCTACAAGGTGCAACATAATTGAATGTCAATAAAACAAATAATAAAACAATTAAAATCAACAACAGTATCAGCTATGATCAAAAGTAGAATCATGAGGAGGTAGAGTATGCTCGGTTGAAAAGAAAGGTCTTCAAGCCGCTCTTAAAGTCAACCACAGACTGTGGGGCTTCAGTTTCTCTGAATCACCTGTAAGTGTCGCCAAAGGAACAAGAACCACAGAAACGTGCGTACGCCTGCTCGGGAGCTGGCGTGGAAATGTACCTGGATGCGCACATATTCACGTTCAGTTCAGTTTTGATACATACGGGGTTTTGCGTGGATAGTGACGTAAGCAAGTTTTTTGTGCGCACGCACGGTTGATACATGAGGCCCCAGTTCCTTCTAATGGAGCGGCAGATTGTACACAAAGAGCCTGAACTAAACCTGAAAGTGGGATTTCCACACAGGGACTTTAACCAAGAGGAGTGTACGGGACAGAACCAGTCATCTGATGGGTTTGATGTTAATCTGAGCTGTAAACTAATGAAGGAACTCTCTGCTTAGACCAGAAACACTCAAAAGTAACAAGACGCTGAGCACTTTATATGTGAGGTCTGTGAAACCTCGACTGATTAAACCCCGTCGTACCTGAACAGATGTAAATATTCAGCGGAGTCAGTTTGAACGCCAGGACATCACAAAAACTGTGTAACATAAACAAATAGATGTATAGATTTATGATAAACTTTGAAATTCATTCTATTTAATATAATATTTAGAAATGTGACTGTTGAGATTTGTTGAAGAAGCTGAATCCGATTTAAAACGAGCCAAAACAATTAAGATGCTAAAATCAAAATGACTCCTGTTTGTAGCTCCTGTTATTATTTACCACCTGTTACTGTGGTAAAAATACACAAGGAGACATGTCTCCTGTCACGGAGCGATGCATGTTGTGCACATAGTTTAATAAAAGAGGTCCGTTATGGTGTGTGGCTGCATCTGGGTGTAAAAAGGTCTTCATCCTGAACTGGGTTGCCAGGTCAACATCCAAGATGGCTGCCAGCATGTGTGTGTGTGTGTGTGTGTGTGTGTGTGTGTGTGTGTGTGTGCGTGTGTGTGTGTGTGTAAACAACTGACCACACCAATCATTTGAAGAAACTATGCTTTCTATATTTTATATGGCTTAAAAATGTACTTGAACAAATGACATGATGATGTCAGATGAATTTGTAATGTGTGGGGGACACACTGGTGGTGGTCGTCCCCCAGAAAATTTTGAATAAAGTAGATGTAATTTCCTGCATTCTGGTGTATTTTAACAGGTTGTTAAATATATATGTTTACCTACATAAGTAAACACTTCATTCAATAACTATTTTAGAGAGCAACAAGAAGTAACCTGACCAACAGCTCTCCTTGTGTGAATTGAGCGTGCTTTGCTTCTCTCAAACCACCCGCTTCAGATGTTATCAGTCCATTAAATGGCCCCTATCATTTATCATCACCCCCATTCCTATTGGTTGAGGAAAACTCTTGCATAAGCTGAAAAAACAAAAACGCTACACTTCCGGGTTTACGGAAACCCGCTGCCTACTCACAGCCATTATAACGCTGATAACGTTATGTTAAACATGCTAGTAGGTAGTAGGTTACCTATTCTCCACTATGAATGGGGATGATAACAGTTGATAATGCCCATTGTATGGACTGACAACATCCGAACCCACTGCTCAAACAGCCCCCCAGGTCGACAGCTGTCTGCACTAATGTAGCACTAAGCTAGCAGAATGAATACAGACGCGCTAGCTAAGATGCTACAGACATAGCGCTCTCCACTTCTCTCACGCATCCTAACCCCACCACCCTGGTCAACAACTGTCGGCACTAGTGTAGCGCGCAACACAGAGGTGTCTCCCCTGTGGGCGCCCTGCCGAGGCAGATGACCTCATGCAGTGTGGAGGGTTGTTGTATGTAACCAGGAAAACCTGGAGTGGACTTTCAGTGGTTTGAGTATTCTCTTATTAATTAAGTGGAATGGATTTGTTTACAAAGAAATAAAAACAGTACTGGGTGAACTAATATTTCATGGAAAATGTGTGTGTGTGGGGTGGGGGTGTCCAGATTAATATATTTTATGTGTGTTCGTGTGTCTGTGTATGAGAGTAGGACGTCCCCTTCACATGTAATTGTTGCATTGCTTATGGGGCGACATGAGTTTATGCTGGTCAAGGCCACCGTTGGCCACCCCCTGGCTCCTCCACTGCACCTGGTGGTGGACTAAAGATCTCCTCCCACTCTCCATCACTCTGCGCTGCCTCGGAAAAGACGAAACAAAAACTACCTCTGGTTTTTATCCCCACTTGAATATGTTGCTCCACATACATTAAAGGAGCTTTATGTAACTTTTCTAACAATATATTTTTAACATATTTCTTCACTCTGTCACTACCTCCTGACATACTGATTTTAGACAAGTAATCTCTGAAAAAAACTATTGTCCCCTTGCTTCTCTAAAAGCATTTCTAAAAAGCCACAGTGACCCGCCGTTAACCAGCCAATAAAAACAGAGCTTGAATTTGAATTTCAGCAGAAAAAGAAGGAGCAGAGCCATATATGGCTCTGAGGGGGAGGGACCAGAAACGTGTCTCTGTTCAAAATTTTCCTAAGTTTCAGCGTGTTCCAGAAATTACCGTATTTTCCGGTGTATAGGTCGCACCTTTTTATGGGTTTTTCAAGGCCTGCGACCTATACACCGGTGCGATCTATTTATGGATTTTTTTTCATATTTTTAGACCAATTTTTGGCTGAGTTATGGCCCTTTTTCCCTGTTGCATAAAATGGCGCAGTACCAGTTTTGGCCACCAGGGGGCAGTGCACGTGCAGTACCAGTTTCGGCCACCAGGGGGCAGTGCAAGTGCTGTACCCGCTAGGGTCATGAGTACCGGTACACCAACCCAAGAAGAAGAACGTTTCCAGCTCCTGTGCAAGTAGCGAGGACCTTCTCCTCCTGTGCCCGAAAAAACGCTCCTCTGCTCGGACTGATTCTGTCTGCCTCTGGGCTGGAGGTAGCTTCTGTTAGCTCTGTTTGTTTGCTGTTTGTTAGCAAGATAAGTCAAGAACCACTCAGCGGATTTTTCTGAAACTTACAGAATGGAATCACAGTGGGGACGTTTACAAGTGAGTACCTTTATTAGATGTTTGAGATAAAAAAATAAAAAAACGATCTTTTTGTAGCATGTAGCTTCGAGTGTTAGCTTCTGTATTTGTTATAAATAACATCGAATCCACTCGGTGTATATTTATTTCTGCTTACAGAGTAATTATAGCACTCCAATGTACTTAACTATGTCCTGGATGAATCATTTGAGATGAGATTCGATTTTTATTCGTGTCAGAGGCGGGCATGGTCTCGTGTTGGCTTTCGTTTTATGTCTGTGTACTTCTGTTAACGTCCTAAATGGCTTCAAAACCACTCGGTGTATATTTATTCTGCATACAGAATGCAATTATAGGAGCTTTAATGTACGTTACTATGGTCTCGAGAAAACATTTGACATAAAATTCGATTTTTTATTCATTTTCTGAGAGACGGACTCCTCTCGTTTTTAGCTTTTTTAGCTTGTGGTTTTACTTCGGTTTGCTTAAATAGCTTCAAAACCACTCGGTGTATATTTATTTCTGCTTACAGAGTAATTATAACACTCCAATGTACTTAACTATGTCCTGGATGAATCATTTGAGATGAGATTCGATTTTTATTCGTGTCAGAGGCGGGCATGGTCTCGTGTTGGCTTTCGTTTTATGTCTGTGTACTTCTGTTAACGTCCTAAATGGCTTCAAAACCACTCGGTGTATATTTATTCTGCATACAGAATGCAATTATAGGAGCTTTAATGTACGTTACTATGGTCTCGAGAAAACATTTGACATAAAATTCGATTTTTTATTCATTTTCTGAGAGACGGACTCCTCTCGTTTTTAGCTTTTTTAGCTTGTGGTTTTACTTCGGTTTGCTTAAATAGCTTCAAAACCACTCGGTGTATATTTATTTCTGCTTACAGAGTAATTATAACACTCCAATGTACTTAACTATGTCCTGGATGAATCATTTGAGATGAGATTCGATTTTTATTCGTGTCAGAGGCGGGCATGGTCTCGTGTTGGCTTTCGTTTTATGTCTGTGTACTTCTGTTAACGTCCTAAATGGCTTCAAAACCACTCGGTGTATATTTATTCTGCATACAGAATGCAATTATAGGAGCTTTAATGTACGTTACTATGGCCTCGAGAAAACATTTGACATAAAATTCAATTTTTTATTCATTTTCTGAGAGACGGACTCCTCTCGTTTTTAGCTTTGTTAGCTTCTGGCAGACATTAGCAGCAGAGCTAAACACTCGGTCCATATTGCCGGGTTGACTCAGCGGTCACGCGGTGCGTCAGCGGTGGATGACGCGTTACGTCGGCGGTGACGTAGGTGCGACCTATACACCCGTGCGACCTATTTATGGATTTTTCCAATTTATTGATAAATATTGGACACTGCGACCTATACAACGGTGCGACCAATACAACGGAAAATACGGTACATACTGAACCTTTAAGGTTTAAGTAAATCCTGTGTTCAGCTCCAGTTCAGAAAAACACTCATCTCAGAAACTACAAACATTCACTCTGCAAACCCCCCTCGGTGTTGGCTTGTTTGTCAGACGTGGTTTTATTTCTGACGATCATTTCAAGACCCACAGCTGGTTTTGGAGAAGTGTTTTAAAGTTATAAATGAAGTTAGCTGTAGAACGTGAGGAACTTGTTGTCAGTAAACAAAGATGTAAATAAAATAAATGCAGCAACACAAAACGAACACGTCAGACTTTTTACGTTTTGCAGAACTTACGAAAAGCAAAATACTTAAAACACACTAGGGTGTGATTAAAATCTAAAATGGACTCTAAACTTTTATTTCAGTCACTCCTGGGTGAAACGCCTCGGAGCTGCACGAGACATTTCTTCATCTGCATCGTCTCTCAACCCCAGGGCCGGATCTATAATACGGGCACACCGGGCGGGTGCCCAGGGGCCCGACAGCTCAATGGGGCCCTCTGCTGGCCAGGAGTGAGCAGTTCAGCCTGGCAGAAATTTTTTATTTTTTATTTTATTTTTTTATTGTCGCTAGACGTAGATAAAACAATGCTTTGTCCTCAATTTTCCTTATTATCCAACCCAAATAAAATAAAAAGTTGTTTTTCAAAAACAACTCATAAGTGTCTTTTAGTTTGTTGACATGACGTGTATGATTGGGAGCAGACGGCAATGCACACACTCAGTCCGGTTGGTGGCGGTAATGTGCTTAAAATAAGTTCGCCAACCGCCAATAAACAATAGAAGAAGAAGAAGCTCTGTGACCAATGAGCTGACAGCCCTTTTACACACGTGATTGAAACTACAGAATCCGGCTCATCTCATTGGTCCAGTCTTGGCAGTTTACGGAAGACACGGCACGGCAGCTACGAGGCCGCCAGACGAAGCATTGTTTCCGAGATAAATCCGTCCGAAGGTCCCCCTGCGCGCGCCGGAGCTCAACTGAGAACCAGGCCGGCCATGCTGCTTTGAAGCCCCACCAAGAGGCTCCCTGCCTGGGTAGACGATCCAGAACGGCCCCGGCGCGCGCCGGAGCTCAACTGAGAACCAGGCCGGCCATGCTGCTTTGAAGCCCACCAAGAGGCTCCCTGCCTGGGTAGACGATCCAGAACGGTCCCCGGCGCGCGCCGGAGCTCCGGCGCTCTGGACCACCAGAACCATGCACCAGGGCAGAAACTTCGTGCTGGACATGGGCACAGGAGAAAGCAGGTAAAGATAATGGATGGACGGACGGATAATAAATGTAACAAAACCAGGAGAACCCTTGAAGAAGAAGTGGAGAAGATCACTGAAAGTCTTCACCTGGTTGGCAGGTAAAAATTCAATAATTTCCAGTGTAGTTGTGAACCATGTTTAATTATTGATAGTTATAAACAAAAGTGTACAACTGACACGTACAAATAAGTACATAATTGTGAATTTAAGAGATTGCTAAAAGTGATTTTTTTTTGAAGGAATATGAAAAATAACATAAGAATTTATTTGAGTTGTTTAAGATGATGTAATCTTACATTTGGTGATGCAATTAATTTTGTTCTTTGATAAATCATTGTTGTGAGTTTATTTGGGTAAAAAAGGGGCAGAGATTATAAGATTATTCTTCATCTGCTGCCTTTCATTTTATTTTGAATGTATGTTTTTTATTTTTTATTGAGTTGTTGACTTTGTTTTAGTGAAATGAATGAATTTTAATAAATAAAATAAAAATAAATACATTTACTTTACACTATGCAAACATACAACCTTGTCCATCTTTAAAAAAATCACAGTTCATATAGGTAATTAATAAATACATTTCAAAATGTAGTTTACATACTACAATGCTAAATTTATAAATATAAACAATACACGTTTTTCCATTTATTTATCACTACATAACCTAGGCTATGTGTCACTAATGAATTTTTTAACACCTTTTGGCAGGCTAAACAAGTATGGATGAGCTGTATGAGGAATGTGTGACTGCAAACAGCCTGAGGTGAGGTGGTCTCACCTCAGGAGAAAGAAAGGTGGCAGTCCCAGGGAACAGCAGAGAAGTGGATGCAGCTGACCTCCCCAACAGAACACCTGAACTCACACCTGGCCTCAAATGCTCCCCATCATTCATGGTTGAGTTCCATGTGATCCAGGTTTGAACTTGAGAAAAACATCATACAGACTGTCTACCTACACTTCAATCAAAGTAAGGGAATTCTTTTTCTTTTTCTGCTGCTTCGAGCTTTCTTAGAGCTCATGGACTTGTTTTTCATGCACGTGGGCATGGACTGCACACCAAGGCACTGGTGTCACTATGGTTGCAACATGTTTCTGATGGATGTGATTTGCTACTGGTTTGCTGCTGATTGATGTCAATGCAGTAGCTGCTGCTCTTTCAGAAGTGTTCATGTTTGACATCATTTGCTGATGAAGGATGGATGGATGGATGGATGGGATTTGCTGCTGAATGATGTCAATACAGTAGTATTATACAGTATATACAATACAGTCAATACAGTAGTATATAGTAGTAGTCAATACAATATATATATATATATATATATATATATATATATATATATATATATATGTAAAATGGGTGTTAGGTTAGGGAGGGGGCCCTGTGAGCTTC